>JABXWE010014138.1:0-25806 GCA_014611495.1 Limonius californicus
GGGCTGAAATAAATTAAATTTCGGATTTGACCTTTGTTAAAAGGGCTACCCACTTTATTTTCGTTCTTTAATGCCGCAGTCTTACCTAAAGGTACATTTCAGTGACTGTCTTAATGATGATATATAATATAGTACATACTTATAGAATAAATTGGGACTTTTGTTAATAAATTGGAGAACCGCTCCGTATGCATGATACTGTTGCTGTTCCACTGATTTTATTTCCTATATCGAATATCAAAACCTATTTTTAGCTGGAGCAATTTATCTTGATATTTCACATATACTCCACCATTTCGTAATACTGCAGGAAATCCACGAGCCCTGCGTTTATAAAAACAAATGAGGGTAGGGAGAATATTTGATGTTTTCAAAATAGGTTGTTACGGGCGTACTTGGGCGCAGGGTCACGATATTTTTATACCTGAATGCCTGGAGGATACAAGCGATGCCCGTTTGTTTTTACGGATATCAACAAAACTAAAATCGATCAATTCGTAACGTCGCCGGAAATATGCGATTCCAATTGAGACAGTTCGAAATGCGAACAGGGAATCGTTTTTCAAGCTGGTGTCTTCACAACGAAAAGGAGTTTACATTGAAACGGATCGATCGAAGACATTTTCCTGTGTAGCGGAAGGTGTTCTTTTATTTTTGATAAGAAAAACATGTAAATATATTTAGAATGTAAATCAGAAAAAGAAGGAAAAATCCTTAATCTAGACTAAAAAAGAAGAAAGTAGGCTAGTCGACGCTTAAAGTGGTCAACATAATTAAAATCTTGGTTATGTAGCTGCCGCTTGCGCCGCCTTGTTATGTGTAACAAATGTGTCAACTAAACAGTCCGTCCTGAATATCATTGCAAATACTCAAATTTGAAAGAAACGGCGAGACGGGTCAACAGTAATATAAAGTAGTTCATCCTCCTAGACCCCACTACTAAATGACAAAACGTGAGAAGTGATTTTTCATTTGAAAGGTTTTTCTACTCTTTGTACAACATGAAATTGTTTTGCAATTCTGTCGATTCGTTGAGATTTTGAAGTTTAGGAAACGTTAGGAAACGTTAAATAAAAAAAAATCAAAAAGTGTTCAGGTTATTTTATTAAATGTTCAAAGTGGCCATCACAAAGTTTCATACAATAAAATAATCGATTTTCAAAGTAATTTGGCACATTATTAAATATTTCAGACGTTAATGACCGACACTCCAGATTCATTCTGGCTCTTAATTCTTCCCGAGAATTTGGTTTAGTAGTGTAGATCATCTTAGTTTTTAGGTGATCCAACAGAATGAAATCTATTGGGATGAAATCAGGTCATCTGGCTGGCCACTCCACAGACTTTTAAACAAATCTGCAGAACCAAAACTTCTTTTTAGTTACTGTCTCAAATGTACACAATTCAGACCGTTTACAAGATGTCACATTTGACAATTCTTGACACTTCTTACAAACGTTAAAACAAATATTTTACTATTTTGTGTTATTTTTTTAGAAGCCCATAAAGAGGTCAGCGATGAAGCCCGCGCTGGGCGGCCATCAACGACCACCGCCGACGAAAATGTGACGCGTATGAGAGAACTTGAACTCAGACCGTCGTTTAAGTATTCGTTTGGTGGCACAGACATTAAACATTCCAAAAAGTGCCGTCCACGAGAATGTGACGAACAATTTGCACATGCGAAAAGTGTGCCCGAAGTTGGTGGCCAAAGTGCTAACGGACGACCAAAAATCGCGCCGAGTTGAAATGTGCCAGGAACTTTTGGGACTTTGTGAAAGTGACATCCACTTTTTAGACAATGTCATCACATACGACCCCGAAACAAAAAAGCAAGTGCCGAATGGCACACCTAGCCCCAAGAAGGCCAGAATGAGCAAGTCAAAGGTCAAGACCATGCTCATTGGGTTCTTCGACTTCAGGAGGCTCGTCCACCATGAATTTGTACCACATGGTACAACAGTCAACGCCAAATTCTGTGGAAGTGTTTAAGGGACTTAAACGAAGGGTTCATCGGGTCCGTCCCGACATCGCGGACGATTGGAAACTTCACCATGACAACGCGCCTGCCCACAACGCCTTCCTCGCGACCCGCTTCCTGACCAATTCAAAGGAGTCAACGGTTCTACAGCCGCCCTACAGTCCTGACGTGGCTCCCACAGACTTCTTTTTGTTGCCATGCTTGAAAACTTCCATGGATGGACATCATTTTCGGACAGTTGACAAAGTGAAAGAGGCTTGCACCAAGGCTCTAAGGTCTAAAGGACCGTTGTACCGATCTGATCAACAATTTTTTTCATCGATTCACTGACGTTACTTTTCGGACAAACCCTGTATAGAATAGCGGGTGCAGAAAATTGATAAATACCAGATTAAATGGTGAAGGAAATAGATGCAGGAGAAGAAATGTACATAGATATCGCGGTAAATTAGAAGACTAGAAAATAGTCAACACAAATAATGGATGAATAAGAATCTAATTCGAGGAAGACGTAGATGGGAAGGGAAAGTAGATAAGACGACAGTTTAATACAAAAGACGGTTGATGGATGCTAAATAAACAAAAGATCAACCTCATGGATGAAAAAATGATTAGCAGATAAAATAAACGAATTAACTAAATGCACAAAAGTTGTGCTGGGATTTTGACACTCATTTCTAAATTATTTCAGACTGTTTAATGTTTTAAAGAGTTTTGGTTGTACGAAATTTTTTTTTCTTATTTTAGATTCTTATTTGAAATTGCAATTCGCTGCATGAATTTGTCTACGCATTTTTATATTTCAAGAAGAAATGCTATTTTAAGCACCCGACTGTTGAGAAAGTAGAGGCAGAACATCCACCATATCTTGTTTGTAGACCAATTAACTGACGTTTCTTTCCACTTTATTCGGTTCTCGACAGTGTTCAGTTATATTGCACATAAATAATTCATTCCCGGGGCTCATAAAACACATTTCCAACTTCGTCGATTTGCAGTTTCAGTTGGGAATATAAAGACGTGTTTTTTCACCGATGCCGGGGAATATAAAACTTGTTTGTCTAATACATATGCATTACTTTATCCATTAATTCTGGTGCGATACACTATTTATTATATATTGGACGAGTGAACATTCTCAAGGGCGTCATTGCAGGATAAAAATATTATTTCACGTGAAGTTCATTAATAGACGTGGAATTTTATGCATTTTATTATACTACCAAGCCTCGACCTATGCCGCACAATATTATTCTGTTTTTCATTTTTGTGAATACTTTCAACTCTATTATTATTGGAAGTCCTAAAGACAACTCGTTGCAAAACGCGCACGTGCTTAGGGACCCTAATAAATGAAATGGTTGAGTTTCAAAAGTAGTCGCCCTATACATAATTTTACAACGTGCTTGTTGTATTCCGCCCAAAGATGGGCAGCAACAAATTTGGAGTGTTCTTGGTCAATAATATTGAAGAAAAAAGATATCCATAATAGAACTGCAAAAGTTCAAAGCGGCGCTGACCTACGTTAGGAAAAAGAAAATTGTATACATTTGTAAATGTTTTATACTTAAAGTAGGGTTTCCCCTAAGGAGTTGAGTTAAACATACATGCAATACTAGATAATAACATTTTTTTTTAATTCAGTTCAAAAGCACAATTCTGTGTGTGCACAGTGGCGCAACGAAATATGGGGGAATCCCTGCAAAAATACTACCGGTGCTACCATTTTTTTTTGCTTGTAAATATATCGAGTGGCAAATAAAAAGTACCGTCAATGTACTAAACTAGCAGCTGTCAGTTCTTGACAGAAAAGGCGTAAGAGCGTGCTTGGAATCAGGCAACTAAATTTGCTAGTACATATATTTATTATACTGAAGAGGGCAAATTATATAAAGTACAAATTATTACATACACGTTACAATAAAAAAAAATGGGTATGGACAACAAACCATAAGGAAACTACGTAAGAAATTACAATGTATATAAATTCATAGGCTGAATATCCTTGGCTTAAGAATTAAACTAGCGTGCCAAAACAACTAAGACTAAGCAATAAACGTACAGACTGGGACGAATTTAGACAGCTGGTAAATGAAGAACTAACCCTAAAAGTTGCCCTTAAACCGAAGAAGATATCGAATCAGCAATCAAGCTCTTGGATGACACATTATAATGGGCGAGCTGGAATGCAACTCCAGAACAAGCGG
This sequence comes from Limonius californicus, assembly GCA_014611495.1. Classification (NCBI taxonomy): domain Eukaryota; kingdom Metazoa; phylum Arthropoda; class Insecta; order Coleoptera; family Elateridae; genus Limonius; species Limonius californicus. The sequence continues at coordinate 4,189 of JABXWE010014138.1, forward strand.
TTAAGGTCAAAACTTACAATTGGCCCACATCAATTAAGCAGAAAATCATAGAAAAAAGAAGACTCCGTAGACAATGGCACAGGCTAAGAACCGGAGAGCAAACGCGTATACAATGCAGTTACGCATGAACTCAAAGCACTCCTGAATAACAACAAAAATTAATGTATACAATCACTCCTGCAAGAGCTTACGCCTACTGAAGCCACTGATTATTTGCTGTGGAAAACGACCAGGAAATTAAAACAAGTTACAAAAACTTACCCATCTATCAGAACACTCCAGGGAACGTGGGCAAGAAGCGAACTAGAAAAAGCGCGTGCATTTGCAGAACACCTAACAAGGTTTTCCAACCACATCCTTCAGAAAATCAACCAGAAGAAGAAAATTAGTTAATCCGAATACTAGAAACGCCCTTTCAACTCGAATTGCCAGTCCAACGTTTTAAAATCGCCGATGTGCAACAAGTTATTGCAACTCTACACCCAGAAAAAGCAACGGGATACGATCTACTAACAGGAAGAATACTCAAGGAATTACCTACCACGGGGGTAAGGTATCTCACACAACTGTACAATGCTATTTTGCACATTGGGTACTTCCCGGCGCAGTGGAAAGTAGCGCAGATTATTCTTATCCTAAAACCCGCGAAACTACCTGATGACTTAAAATCCTATCGACCCATAAGCTTTTTGCCCATAGTTTCCAAAGTTTCTGAAAAGCTATTACTATACAGACTACAACCAACTATTGAAAACAACGATTCAATCCCTGAGCACCAATTTGGATTTAGGCAGATGCACTCCACTGCTGAACAAATCCATCGGTCACACAAAAGATTAATAAAAGCTATGAAAACAAGCAATACTGCTCCGCAGCGTTTTTGGATATATCTCAGGCCTTTGATAAAGTGTGGCTCATTGACCTTTTATTTAAGTTACGTATCCTTCTTCCTATAAACTATTTCATTGCCCTTAAGTCCTATCTCCATGCCAGACACTTTCTGGTCAAGTTTGACACTGAGCATACATAACTCTACTCCATAAATGCAGGAGTGCCGCAAGGTAGTGTCCTAGGACTTCTGCTTCATCTGTTATACACAGCAGACCTACCTACAACAGCAAATGTCGTTACAGCAACCTTTGCAGATGACACAGCAGTCCTAGCTTCTGACACGGATCCAGTTACTGCTTCTCAAATATTGCAAACCAATCTAACTGAAATACAAATATGGCAAAAGAAATGGAGAATAAAAACAAATGAAACTAAGTCTATCCATGTGACGTTTACCACACGAAGGGAAACATGCCCCCCTGTTCAGCTAAATAATCAACAGCTGCCTCAACAAGAAGAAGCCAAATATCTTGGGCTATATATCGATAGAAGGCTCACCTGGAGAAAACACATCTTTACTAAACGTAAACAGCTAGGACTTGCTCTCTCCAAGATGTATTGGCTCCTTGGACGTACCTCCAAACTTACCACTGAAAACAAACTGCTGATTTACAAAGTTATACTAAAGCCAATTTGGTCATACGGGATCCAACTCTGGGGCACAGCATCTACATCCAACATAGAAATACTTGAGCGTTTTCAAGCGAAAGTGTTGAGAATGATAGTGAACGCGCATTGGTTTGTGTCCAATGCAGTCATCAGAAGAGACCTCCAAATCCCAACGGTCAAAGAAATACGACAATATAGTCTCCAGTACAGTGCTCGACTACATGCACATCCCAACGACCTAGCAGTGAATCTTCTAAATCAGCCCATAGTCAACAGAAGGTTGCAACGACACTTACCCAACGATCTGTCTACCAGATTTTGATATGCAAACGTGTATGATGAAGCAAGATCTGGTTACCTATCTGTCGTCATCGAACAATTGAAAACTACTGTTGATGCCCACAACAAAGCAGGAGATACACAATTGATGAGCTTCATATGGCTTTGTCAGTGAAAAGCTTCACTACAAAAATATTTGTGCCAAGAATGCCGAAATCATAACATGAACAGAAAATAATAGCTACTTTTCCGGCGTTTCCTGGTCTGTACAGTAGGGACTGGGATGAATCCTTAGATCGTTTAGTGACGGGAGATGAGACATGAATGTCTTACTACACTCTTGAAACTAAACTCTGATCAAACCCAAAAAGTTCAAAGCAACGCCTTCAATTACAAAGTCATGACTACGGTGTTTTTTTTACTGGAAAGGCATTCTTCTGCTTATTTGCCTTAAGGAAAAACAACCAACGCCTAAAGCTACTATGAAACCTTAAAAGCTCACTGGGGGGGGGGGTCTGCTCCGCGATAATGCGCGTTCCCTTTTTGCTCAAAACACGACAGAACAGCCGCAAAAGGTTCGATGGGAGGTACCGGACCATCTTCCGACTTTCATCCCTTCCTGAATTTAAGATTTTTTAGTGGAAAACGCTTGCAGGGCGAACAGCCACTGGCACGAGGCTCCTAATCTCAAAAATGCTGGCTGTCAACGGAGCTTATGTTGGATAATAGTTTAAGACATATTTTTAATGTAAAAACAAGGATTTTGAGTTACAATAAATTGTTATCAGTTTATGACAAAACGATTCTTACTTTAAAAATGACCCTTGTATAGGTAATGATATTATAGTGCAATTCCTACATATCTTGTAACTAAAATTTCTACGATCGTATGCTGGGTGGGACAAACCTTTCGATCATTCACGCAAGTTCAAGCATCAGATAGTAAAAGCAACACTATTTTTAGAATTAACTGCAGTAAACGTAATCTTTAAGTAATGAATTGATTAAATTTTTCTTAATTTCGTTATCAACACTAAAACCGTGACGTAAAACCGAAATCAACTTGAAAAAAGGCAGTTGTCATATCCAGAGTCAGAAGCTGCGATTTCTATTCTCTTCTTAAAGATAGTCGATTTTTTTCAAAGGCACTAATGATAATAATGCTGTTTTCGTTTTCGGCCAAATGAACCATCAAACTAAAAATAGGAAAAAACTAAACTGTTATATTTTGCATAGCGTTAAGTTGATCGGAAAACCCCGCATAAAAATATTTCGGTTGACCACTTGCGAGGGCCTTTTTTAATTTAAAAGCCTACATTAGAGTAGAGTAGAGTAACTAACATTACCTACCGTCTATTGTATTTATTATCTATTTTTCTCAGATAATTAGAGCTCAAAATTTAAGGGACATCTAATAATCATACATAATGCATTTACATTCTTCCATTATGATAAACACTTCCGCATTATTACGTTTTAATCCAACAAATGAAACTTTCCCGGCATTTGTATTTCGGGTATTTTCGGAATTTACACATTTCTTTACAACTCAGCAACTTATAGCGGGAGGAGATTAAACCCCTTGATGTTGGAGGCCTCCGCATTGCAGGAGCTGCGAAGGCAGTAAAATATAATACTCATCAATTTTAACTCCAGGGTCATTTTAATCTACATAAAGGGCGTTTGCTAAAATATCAATCAACAAATTGTCTTTACACTTGAGGCTACAATACTTTCAACATTTTCATAATATAAAAAACATATGCGTTGAAGCCGCTTCTGTCATGCGTATTTTTAAACGACTTTTAAAATTGCCATCGTAAATTTTCTGTCTTATTAAAACTCTACGTTGAGAACTTGAAAAAATTATATTTACATAAAACTCCGCTGTTTGGTAGAAATTAGAGACCTTCGTTATCAAATGGGGAATCTAAACTTCAAAGCATTACGTCAGATTGATAGCCCCACCGAAAATTCTGCAGTTTTCAAGTAAACTCATAGGTTGACAACCTCTTTGGAATGTTAAATACTAAAATACTATTTTAAAAAACCATAAACCCGTCTTCAACAACGCACTACAAAAGCAAAAAATTACATGCGTGCGGGCCGCACGGATTTATAGAAGAAAGCGTCTCAATTTCCAAGTGAGGAGCAATTTAAACGCTTTCAAACAAGAATCTACCTCATCCATCAACAAAAATCTGGAATGCGAAGGCGTTAAATGATGAATCAATTCCTCGACCCAGCATTCACTCAAACGCTGCTGTCGAGATATCATTGATAACGAGAGGTTACCATTGCCGAAACTTACATTTTCCTGACTGCAAACGATGCTTGTGAAACGTATAAATGAATGTGGAACAGACCTGAAACAAAATAAATCAATTAAAATTAAGCTTGAGGCTATATGTCACTATAATTAATCATTACATTGATGCATTATATTATGTAGACTTGTTTATAATTAACAGACGCTGATTTAGGTACGACGTTTGGCAATTTAATTCCAGGATTGACGCTGCAGCACTGGAGTTATGTGAATTTAACCCAAAAGTAAAGCAGTAGTTCACAGTTTTATCAATAGAGGATGGTCAGACAATTGTTAGTTTCTATACAGGACGCTGGCGCGTACATTGTGTATTTATTAGTCGTTATGGAGCAACGACAATATACTACAAAATTATACACTGTTGAAAACTATGTACGTTGATAACACCTCAAGTCGTATTAGCGTGTTTAAACGTTTAAAAGATGGACGTGAGGATGTTCTAGAACCGGGTGTTCTGCGATATCTTGAAATACAGATTCGGTCGTGAATTTATGGCATAAGATCGTCAAATAATTCTCCGAATTAAGGCATTGAATATCAATAAAGAGACGATTTGCATGGTCTCACGAATAATAAAAACAGAGCAAAGCTGCATCGTGCACAGACTTCCTTCAAACAATGCACATTTGCTAATCAGAATCTTTTTGCGCAAACAGGGTGTCATAAAGAATGCCCAAAGGGCAAATAACATATAGTTCATTCTACGTTGATGATATAAGAAGATTATTGCAGCGCATTTTTTGAGTACCAGCGACATTTCGAAAAAATGGTGGTTGGTGCTGCCTAACAATGCACTTGCCCGTTCTGCACTGACTATGAAGTAAATTATTATGAAACACAGCGTTGTCGAGATCAATCACCTACCCTATTTAGCTGGTTTGACACCAGTGTCCTTTCTTCTATTTTCTACAGTGAACGAATTGAGAAGTGTACTAAAGTAAATAGAGATTTTCTTCGATATCATTGCTTGTTAGTACCGCTTGCGCAGTTTTAAAGAGGAGTGTGAGAGGGTTAAGCTGGTATATGCTGTTACACAAAAGGGAAAACGTAGTTAACCTGCCCGATATGTATGGCGGGCGTATGCGTGTAGAACCTTGTTAATCTAAATTATTAACAAATATTTTTCGTGTTACTTAAATTGTGTTTCTTTTTATTGTGCCAATCCGGGAATTAAATTACCAAACCTGGTACGCCTCCAAGGTAGCATGCACTTGATCTGTGATCATGCTTGTGCGGTTTTCACACACCTTACGTTACAAGGAGGAATTTGAGTTTCTGTGCAGAATTGGTGTTTCTGCTTATGTGAATAATTACTGAAGTTTGCCTTGGCCTCGTTTATGCGTTTGTGGAAGGAAAACATAAGGTGAAGCCCGAACGCATGCTCGAAGTTATTCCTTGGAACACTTTTTATTGGAAATACAAACTGGTACTTTTATTGTATTGCTTCCTTTAATGATCTTTATTAATATCGGTCTTTCTAAGAACAAATAGATTGGGAGTTTCCAGGCTGTCTAGGACTCTAGAGTAAAGCGTTTTGCAATTTTGTTGTCATGGTAAAGGCGAGAAATCCAAAATTATATGGTTTAAGTCCAACAGTTTTTATTGAGTATGAACGATGTGCAGATACTTTTATCAGCTTATTTAAGGTTTGGTAGTTTCATGCGTTCATACCAGTACCAGACTCTTACTAAAGAGATATGTAACTAAATTAGTTATGGGTTATAGTTTACTATAAAGCACAATATGTAACAACGATTTTTCTGTATGCCAATTTAATTAAGATCATTCTTCTCGCGAATTTCGCTTAACTAATATTCCTAAACAACCAAACTTAAGTTCATCAATAAATTGGGGTCACTGGTTACATTTGTTATGGATTATCTATATCACCTTACTTCCCCTTGCTCACAATCAAAAACGCGTAGGTTTATTCCATTAAAAAAAACAATTTCCATTCCGCTTCAACCGGAAGTCAGACATTTAGTTTCTTTGTCCAAAATACTGGCCGCCTGATACTGTATCCCTTTTACTTACATATTTTCTTTATAGTTACTAACAGCTCGGCAAATTAACTCGCCATGAATTAGCAAACAGCCGAATCCAATAACATCGAATTCTGCAGCACATATAATGGTTAATAATTACAGTATGGAAATAAATAACATCAAAGTAACCTTGTGTGTTAAAAACTAGTAACGAGATACAGTCTTCAGAACACAAAATAAAACAGAAATAGGCAACTGCTATCCAGGAACAGTAATAACATGATATTATGATATTTTCCACCCTCTTCCATTTTCGTCAACACCCACACTGTTTCTTTTTCAAACACTTTACTAATACTTACTCTCTTTTACCAGCTTTATTGTTATTTTCGGTTATATTCGCATTTGTAATTAACAACTTAAAAGTTTCTGCAGCAGGATTAATAACCAACGCTGTAAACTAATTAAGAGCTAAGGCGATTACCTAATTTAATTTGAGTTCTTTTTTACTTTATATTTAAATCAAAACGAGTTTTCGTACTGGCATATAGTCTTATCACAGCAAAACAACGTTATTTATTTTGCTTGTGGTGTAGACTTGGACTTTTGCGCTTCTGCTTCTAAGAATGTTTTGAGGTTTTCTAAAAATAGGTTAAAAGCAGTTTATTATTAGTTTCTGTTCACATCACGCGTTGTTGGTTGTATTGGATGAATAATTCATAACTTCATGAATTACTTCTGCCTCATTATTTATTTATTTATAAATAAAGTTAAAATTATAAATGTATTCGATGCTACTAGTACAAAACGACATCTAAATTGGATTGAACATTTAAAAACATACTAATTTGGGAATGATTAAATACTATTTAAAAATATTTCGTTCGAATTTTATAAAATTTTGATAATTCGCATTGCTTACTTGCGTTTCAATTTCATAGTGACCTATCGGTATAGCGATGTCTTCTGAAAAAGTATCGATTATCGTTATCGCAATGCTTCTAAAAGGTATCGTTTCGACTGCTGAGTATATCCCCCCAGTTTATATCGTTATGGAGTAAACAATTTTTCTGATTAGCAGAAGATTTACATTAGGGTAGAGAGAATAACTTATTCTCGTTTTCAACAGTTGGAGATATTTTATTGCTTTTTCCGACTGGTCGTCTAACAACTTAAATTCAAGATTTTCAACGCGAAGAATATTTCTTAATTCGAATAAAAAATTAGACATTCTAACAACCACAACAACAAATTCACAATAAAGAATTAAAGTGTTCTCTTGGATCTACAAAGGAAAGCTGTAATTTAAATGAGTCGGTATGTGTTCCTCGGGACACAAGTTTATTATTTCCAAAAATAAAAAGTGGAAAAAAGTACAGATCACTGAAGATACATCTGTAAATATTAACTTTAATAACAAAGTATAAAACAATAATGTTCTTCCTTTTAGTATCATCACCCAAGCACTCATTTCAGTGGTGCGCGCACTTACAGGACAGAAATAACTGACCCAGAGGTAGTGGAACTAATACGTCCACACTCGAGGGTCAAAAGTCTGGCCAACAAGATATTTATGACAAATAGAGTCAAATGGGCAATTCTTGCCTTTAAACCATATAAATCACCGAGCGGAGATGGCATTTTCCAGCCTTACTACAGAAATGTATAGAGGACCTGCTGCCCAATATCTGCAAAATATATAAGGCCAGTTTTTGCCTGAGCCATATACCCAAAATTTGGAGAAAGGTTATGTGGTCTTTATACCTAAGGGAGCCCAAGTCATATAGACCGATAAGCCTAACCTCATTCCTACTAAAAGGCATGGAAAAGATACTTGAACAGTACCTGAAAAGTGAGGTCCTCCCAGACCGTCCACTTCACCGCAACCAACATGCCAAAATCCACCATAACGGCTCTAAGCAGTCTCGTTAAAAGACTTGAAAAGACGTACGTGGCGAAAGAAATAGCTCTATGTGCCTTCATAGACATTGAGGGTGCCTTTGATAACACCTCCTTTGAAGCCGTAGAAAGAGCTGCCAAAAAGAAAGGCTTCGATCCTAGGACTACCAAATGGATTAAAACCATGCTGGAAAGTCGAGAGATCACAGCCAAATTAGCAGGAGAAGAAACTACCATAACGGCAGCTAGAGGCTGCCGCCAAGGAGGGGTATTGTCACCTCTTTTGTGATCTGCGGTAGTTGATGATCTACTCAACGTGTTATCACGACACGACTTCGAATTACAAGGGTATGCGGATGACCTAGTAATCATAGTACGTGGCAAATTTGACACAACTGGTTCACAACGTATACAGATGGCTCTCGATACTATCAACAGATGGTGTCGATGTCAAACCCTAAGCATAAATCCAAAGAAAACGGTCATTATCCCCTTTACTAAGCGAAGGAAGCTAAATCTGAAAGCCCCCACGCTAGAAGGAACGACCATTGACTTCAATAATGAAGTCAAATACCTTGGAGTGACACTAGACCAAAGGTTAACGTGGAACTCACATATCAGAAAATTCCAAAAGAAGGCAGTGGTAGCAACTCAAACATGCCGCAGGCTTCTTTGAAGAAACTGGGGTTTAAAGCCACAGCTGATCTGCTGGTTCTATGTGACATTTATAAGACCCATGATCACCTGGCCAAAAACAACACAAGTTACTACTCAGTCACAACTAGAGAAGATACAACGTCTCGCCTGTCTGAGTATTACAGGAGCCATGAGCTCCTGTCCAACTGCAGCAATGGAAGCCATGTTAGGGATAACGCCCCTACACCTGCAGGTGCAAAAGGAGGCAATGCTACATGCGCTGACGCTCGGAAGGATAAACCATTTTAAATCAGGGGACCTAACAGGCCACTTAGAAATTCTAAACCTCGCCCATTTAGAACGAACGGCGTACACCGTATCAGACGTTATGCAAATAACATATAATTTTGACCAACCCTTCAAAGTGAACATTCCGGACCGGGAAATATGGTCTACAGGAGTGCCTCCATTTAAAAGAGGATCGTTCCAATGGTACACGGATGGGTGAAGGAGGTACTGGTGCGGGCGTATACAGCCCTGGCTGTCGCATTTATAAAGCCCTTGGAACCAGAGCTACCATCTTCCAAGCTGAGGTTTATACCATAAACTTCTGCACTAGAATAAACCTCGGGAAAGGTTATAAAGGTGCACAATTGATATTCTAACAAACAACCAAGCAGCAATAGAGGCTCTGAAAGCCTATGCCTGTGAATCCAAGCTTGTCTGGGAATGCCTGGGCAACCTCAAGCAACTGACAGCACAAACCACGTAACTCTATGGTGGGTTCCAGGGCTCGAGGGCATACCAGGCAATGAAAAAGCCGATGAACTAGCAAAAAGAGGTGGAACAACGGCATACACTGGACCTGAACCTTGTTGTGGAATACAGAAAAGCCACATTAAGCACGAGGTCAGCCTATGGGAGGAACAAATGAAATCCTCGTACTGGAAAAACACACCAGGACAACGCAACGTCAGGTGAAACAGTTTATAACTATTTCGCAAAACAAAGCAAGGAAAGCATTGTCTCTCAGCAAGACGGAGCTGCAGACCATCACTGGTCTTTTCACAGGCCATACTCCACTAAAATACCATCTATTCAAGATTGGTAAGGCTGAGGACTAAATATGCCGCCTATGCAATGAGGCAGCAGAAACGGCTGAACACATCCCATGTAGATGCGATGCTGCCGGTCGACGTAGACACAACATTCTTGGAAAGGAGACTAGCACATCTACCGAAATAAGGGACTTGAATCTCAGCGACATTCTCAGGTTTTTCAATAGCCTTCAACTTCTCTAACAAGGGAAAGGGCTTCCAAGTTACAATAGAACCACTAAGGGTCGTAGTGACGAAAAGCATGCCGAGGCCAAAGCCCAAACAAATAATAATAATAATAATAATAATGGTATCATCACGGTAAAAAATTTCAAATACAATCCACATTAATAATAATGAGATATATTCGATTGTTCATCAACTTCTTCCTTAACAATGTGCTGTGATTAGGATAATTCAGGTTCTACGTAATATTCTTCTTCTTAGAGTGCTTTATCTCTTACGAGACGTAGCGATCTTCTCTCCTACGCCTGTGTTATGCGTTTAGAGTGCCACAGACATAAACGTAACATTGGGTAGTGTTATTGGTTGGTACTTTTTTTTAGATCCTGTAAATTGTAACATCTATTCGCAATAACCTGAGACTTTCTTCATAATACATATTGTCTAGCATAGGTCTGACGATCAGTTGTATCAGTAATATGGAATGGTTTATAACGAAACATACATATAAGTTACGTTGAAGTACATATATTAGTTGTGAATCTGTCAAAGATCTATGACAATCTAGCGTCACCATCAACAGCGTTTTTAGTGCCACTATCGGACATCGGCTTTTTCTTTGCCACGTGTTTCCCCTAAGCTATAAAGTAGAAACACGGGGGATCTACAGTCTAACGTCGAATTCCAACGACAGAAAATCCAGAAAAGATTTTTAGCATAAAGATCCCGCGATTGCAAGCCAGATTGGGAAATTGTGTGTGGTAGGTTGCAGTCTAGATATTTACGGATTACATAGTAATGCTGAAGTTTCTAACTCAAGCCAGAATCGACGTTTTGCTCAGAAAGCGAGCGCTCTACCAACTGTGCTACCACCACAATGACAATATATACGCATCGGGAAATTATGGGAAGCCTTAGAACGCATAGGAATTAATGTCACAATAGTTACAGGGGCATAAAATGTACACACGGGATCCGTATCAAGAATTAAAATGAGAAAACAAGTAAGCAAAAGTTTTGAAGTCACAAAAGGTTTAAGACAAGGTTTATATACATCCAACAAGGACCGAAAACCTGGAAACGAAAATGTGCAGAAATTGGTATGTCTATGGAAAATGATACCATTTCCTCCCAACAGCTTGTGGATGACCAAGTTATACTAACAGAAGACTACGAAGACCTATAATATAAGACGAGAAAACCTATAGAAGAGTATACGAAATGGGGGTTAGAACTGAATATGACCAGAACTAAGTACATGAATGTGGCGGTATAAAAAACAATTAAGAAATTGTAATCTGCCAGGAATATAAATATTTCGAGTTTAAAATGGAAAACGACAGAAGACTTGACGAACAAAGAAAAGAAACATTCTGTATAGATAGATGGTGATGAGAAATCGGAAGACGTCGTTGGACGTTATGAAACGATTAATAATATACATACACATTAAACTTTCTTCCCCTGGTTTACGTTTCCCAATTCCCTTTGATGCAAAAAAAATTGGAAACTTCGAAAACAAAGTTTGTTTTTGCAAAATTATTTACCCACAAGCTCGTCGTCCAATTACGCAAATTATTTATCGACCGCGACAAAAATAATTTATTGAATTTACAATTAGCTGCAATCAAGAATGTTTCCACACCAAAATAGATAATATTACCATAAAAGTAATTAAATTTTATGAATAGGGATCTGAGTTAACTTATGGGTCGTTGGCCGTGTCCCAAATTGCGTGAACAAAATCAATCCTACGTCAAACAACTCCGCCTAAGCAAACACCAACACAGTGACGTATTGGTTTTCATTCTCCATTGAAGAATTATTATTCCGGCTCATTCGGCACGTGCGTCGGTCTGTTTAAAAATGTCTGTACAGGACCCCGGGCGTTCACAATCGGAATTTATTTGGATCCTAACCGTACAGACCGCGGATAAAAACTAGCATTGACTAGACCTATGACCTTACTTTATGGTAAACGCATCTGAAATTAATAAAACATTCTACCATTGATAAATATTAGTTATACAGGCTGGGCCAACAACTAAAACGGTCCAACCTGAATAACTTTGCACATCGTCAAATTTGAAAAAAATAAGAAAGGTTGACAATAATTTGAAGGGATGTAAGACATCTACCCTACTTCATCCCTCTAGCCCCTACCATTACAAACCCCAATATTTTAAATGAAGAGGGATGATAAGTGATAGTTTATTTGAATGGTTTTTCTCTCTTTGTACAATCTGAAAAATTTGTGTAACTTTGTCGATTCGTTTTTAGAAATGGTGTTTCGAGAAGTTTCCGATGTGTTTGAAAATGTAGAATGAAAATATCGCACAAATGGCTCGCTGCACCGGATTTCTTCTTACTTTGCCCTTTTTCTTATGGATATTTAAGGGGTTTTCTAAATTGTTCGACCTGGTCAGACCAGGTCTTTTGGTTGAAATTGGTGTTGGTTCCCAGTAGATGTTCTTTGAAGCTGTTGTATCGACAAGATTTTCATAATTGAGTCTGCCAAGGTTTTGACTGAAGGCCCTCAGATAATTATCTTCATTATGCTTTTTGAAAGGGTGGCTTTCAGGAAGTACCCACATGGATTTAGGACGCAAAACGGACCTGGTGTAAACAACTGATGATCAGAAGTCTTCCATGCTGGTACTGGCTTCCCTTGTTAGCTTAGGTTTATCAAGTGGGTTTGATCGATTTATGCCCATCCAGCCTCTTGGCAAAGTCACGATGTTGGAGGTGTCTGTGTTGATGGTGTCGCATCTGTTAACTTCTTGTTTTGATTTCTGGCATGGCTTGCAGACCCCAAGGACTTTCAAGGACTGTTTCTAATTTCGCAAATGCTTCTTGGTATAAATCCATCACTATATGGGAGAAGGGTCTATTTTGTTGTCGTTTTCTACAGTATTCAGATATTATATCCAGGAGATGCTTAAGGGAAGCTCTAGCCAAAGCTTGAGGCCTGGTCATATCCGTAAGGACCTGACATAGTTCGCCACTTAACCGGGAGGTAGCGGCGTGGCTTGTCAATGTGGTCCGTTTGAGTGTTTCCCCTAATCCATAAATCCACATCTCCTCTGTTTCTGTATCCGAACTTGTTTGTTGGGACGATATTCCGGAGCTAAATATCCTGTTAAATTAGTAGGAGGGCCACATCCTAGGAGTACCGGGTTTTGATATAGTTTCACTCGACCTCTGCTTGACAGTAGAAGCGTTGAAGGTGTGATTAAGGGATACATGTACCGCCTGATGCACCATCAGAAAGGAAAATGTCCTGCAGGGCCCGAACGGCTTGGTAGAGGATGGCCCAAGCCTCGGGTTCTGTTAGTCCCGTTGGACGAGCGGTTAGCAGATCTCCCAGGCTTACGCCACATCAAAGACGAATTCCACTGATTAGGCGGACCCGCGGCATTTTTATTTTTATTATTTCCCTTTCTAGCCACAGTATGGTTTACTTCCTTTTTGTTCCTTAGTGTTGTTCGGTAGGGAGCAGAGAGAGGCACAACTGGGATGTTCCTAAGATATTCGGGAAGCGGGAAAAATTCGCTGGTATGCCCCTGAAGATTGGATCGCTTCTGGCAGGTCTTTTTCGAGTCGAGAGAGAAGAGGCGGAAATTTCAGATGTCAATATCTCCGCCGCTGGACGGGAGGATCACTTAAAGCAGCTCGAAGAACAGAACTTCCACGGGTTTGATCGCCCAAAACCTAGTGTCCACTCTTTTTCTTAGTTTATTAACGGCCCCGCGATGGTATGGGGTGATCGGGCCGAGCCAAGGTGGAAAGCCGACCGCAGAGGAAACGCAACGCGAATATGCATCGGCCAAAAATATTACACCACATTGAGAAATATGGTGCAAATATTGTGGAACAATTTCACACGTACATTCGCAGAAAGCGTCCAGAGCCAAGCGCGCAGACAAAACATTAATCGGCAATTTTGCATGGTAACAACAAAAGGTTCACTACATCTGTATTTGGGAAATAACAATATGGTATAGTGGAAATAAAATAGCTCTGCCGGTGAGTAAATGTGCGCACTGGCAAAACGGTGGTGGGGACTAGCGCACACACTTCTTGCTTCAACTTCAAGGTGTGAAGATAGCCAGTACAGTTAAAGAAAAAGTCTTATCTTGTTGCGGTTTTTTTATTGTTATTCTTGTGTGTGTGTGTGTATGTGTGTGTTGTTATTTCGCTGTTGTTGTCGTTGTTATTAATTTTGTTAAATTTATCATAGTTTGATTTGTGCTGGTATTTATTGGTTATTTGATTTACTCCTGATTCTATTGGAAGCTAATTTCTAAACTTCCGTTGCTAAGTGTACACGGCTCGTAACGCTTGTACTCTGTCACTTTCTTACACCCACGTTCTCTGTCCATCACTGTGCGCGATGACGGGCACAGCTATTTTAGGTCCACTGTAATCGGCTACAGGGCGACAATTAAAATGACTTTAATTCAGATGAAGTGGCAAAATCAAATGAACATAACAATATGTATATATACTCTATTAAAATTAATTTAAAAAAATGAGGATGTTTATAATCGACAAATCCATGGTATCGTAAAACTAATCAATTATTCGATTACTCGACTGTTCTATTGTATATTGTGTCAATCTTAAATATTTTTGTAAAAATTAAGACATCAAATAGTCGATATTTTACAGGAAACTTGTACTATTAGTTTGTAGTAAAAGAATGTACAAGCGAGGGAGGTGGCAATTAATAATCCAACAGAGGATACCAGACTTTCCAAACCAAAGAAACTAGAGCATGCTGTCACTGTTGCGTCTCCGTAATTGTTCACTGAAGTAATATGAAACGACCAAGAAAGAATTGCATAAATACGAGAAGCACCAACACAATATTAAAATTAGTGATGCATTTTTACATAATATTCCAAGTCCAAGACATACTACCAAAACGTTTCTTACGTTATTACCTAAAAGAAAAACGAAACTGCTAAAGTGCGAATCATGAGAGAATTTTGCTAGAGGCAACATGCACGGAAAATTGTAGTAACTTGTTTGCACAATGGTGGTATTCGATCGTAGAGCTATCATTTTCACTTTAAAATCGGAATCAAAGAGATTAAAACACATGCCTCCAACCAGTTCTTTTATGTAACAAGCAAAGATTTTCATTAGATTGAGAAACTGTCTCCATGCTTTTCGGTCAATACGAATTACTACGTGCTTTTGCGTTTGTTTACGTTTACTACAAATTGATAACATAGTTAATTTATATATAATAATGAATTATTTTTGGTAATAATGATTTTAGTAAAACCTTGCTTATTAATCAATTATTCACTGAATGATTTTCCATTACTGGCCTTGCTTATAACTATATTACACATACACCTACTACCTTATCCGACTTTGCATCGTCCGCTATTTCTTATTAACAAAACATATACAATATTCTCCTGCTAATTAAAATCACTGCTAGGGGATTTGACAAGGGTCCCAATTAATTTAGGTATATGTAACACAAGGTCACAAACGACAAGGGCGTTTATTGGGCTTTTCGCCTTACTTTTGTTACGTCTCTTGTTAAAGAAAAGAAGATAGATATATTTTATTATTTTTTTTTGGCTAGTTGAGACACCTATTTTTGACAGCACAGGCTTATGATAACTCACAAAAAAAACCCTTCCTTTCGAGCTCCACTGTAATAAAGTATGAACTATTCTCCTAAGATGCATACAGAAAATTGAAGTAAAAACAGCTGCTAATCGTCCCGATTAATGTGATTAACGACACAATTTCTCGTAAAATTCCAATACCGTAAAAATTGTACAGTTTATATCAATTGTTCTAATTCTAGCTTTTAAACCATTAAGAAAATAATATTATATAGAAATACGTTAAATCCGTTTGACACCGATACTATGTTTCGTAATGTTAATGTTTCATTTGGTAGTATAATGACAACTTAATGGAATTGAAGAAGAGAAATATCTTGAGATAAAGGGTTTTGCATTGATGATAGTGGCATATAAAAGAAAAATGGATGGAATTATACAGTAGTGGGTGGAAACAGTTACATTAAATGCTAGGAAAAAGCACTGCAATGATGGGGAAAATGAGTTTCGTGGACATGTGTCGCTAAAATGGCAAAAAGAACTAACATTTCGCCGGAGTAAAAGCATAGAAAAGAGAATGAAAAAAGAAAGCAAAAATAGGAACAAAAAACAGCGAAAAGGAAGAAGGAAAGCAGGAACCAAAAGCAAGGAAACATAAGTAAAGGAAGGTCATTGTGTAGTGAGGGAAAATCCGATTTCCATTTTGGAAAACAATACATATTCACTAACGAAAGCGAAAACGGGGAGAGGATGAACTATGAAATTCTATTTCTGCACAGTAGAGGTGGCGAAACACTGAGAAGAAATAACTCGATTATCGCAATGGGAAAAGATAACTAAGTTGGTGAGAAAGAATAGTGAAAATAAAAGTGGTAAAAAGGAGAACTAGTATACGGTGAAAAAGGAAATATGCTGTGGAGTAAATAAAAATCGGTTGCATAGCGGAGCACTGCGAACGCAGGTCAAACGGTATTCGTAGTCCGGCACAATCCGCGCTGGTCAGTACTTGGATGGGTGGACTAATATAGTGCGGTCGTGCTTCGGAGGGTACGTAAAACCGTCGGTCCCGGTTGTCAACATCGTTGACAATCGTAAACCTTGTAGTGGAACTTCTCTTCTCTGGTCGCCGGGTTAGGTTAGCCTTCTACCCGGCATACGTGCAAAAAGAGGGCTCACAGAACCTACTCTACTGTAGGTAATTAACAGGTCATTGACCTATACACAGACGAAGAAGAAGAGAAGTAAATAAAACAAATTAAAAAGTACGTAAAACCAACTCGAGGCGGCGGCCGTGGGCTAGAGGTTAGCGCGTTAGACGTCTACGATGAAGGTCCTGGGTTCAATTCCCGGCACTGGAACATCGGATTTTTAACGGCTGTTCTCCATCGCAAGGCAATGAATGGCAAACCAGCGAGGTATTCTATCTAGTAAATCTTCTCTGAAGTAGAAGTGTTTACACTTCCCGTGGTTCGGAGCCCATGTTAAACTGTAGGTCCTTTTATGTCTGTGACACTCTAAAAACGCGTAAAGTATCATTCACATAAGATTAGTGCAGTTGTATTGCATTTGCAGTGCAGTTGTACTGGAAAGTCTTAAGCTGTAGCATGTATTTGTTAAGACATGCGCACTAATGTTGCACCGACAGTCTGGTAGTGGTGTTATTATTTCAGAACAATAGTACTGGCGCCTAGCAAACGTAAAAGGCAAGCCCGCCATTGTTCTAAATTGTTATTTTCGGTATTTTCCATTTTAATTGAAATTTAAAACTATTTCTATAACGTAGGTAACAAACTTAGGTTAGAAAAATAAAACGCTTGTCAGCGTCAGCTGTTGCGAAACGTTTCTGCGCCATTCCGGCCATGCGCAAATCGCTGCATTTGATTGGTTCTTGTAAGGCCGTTGTAAGCGGGTAGTGTAAAAGCTAAAACCTACCGAGCTTTTACACTCCCACTACCATACCGATCTTACAACTCAGCTGTTGTGAACGCTTGCATAGAGAAACAAGAAACTATCTTTCTGCACTACACTTGCAACTGCAGTAACGTTTATGCGAATGAAGCTTAACACAGGCATAGGAGAGAAGATCGCTACGTCTCGTAAGAGATAAAGCAGTCTAAGAAGAAAATCAACTCGTACACAAAGAACAGGATAAACGTATTTTGCAAATCTATACAGCAATCCCGTGTCCCTCCCAGTGTCTTAACTTTTCGTTTCTCGAAAGACCTTGTGCGCGTTAGCGTCTGTTTATACCTAGGTCAAACACATAATTCTCCAAATCTAGACACATTTAGGCGATTGTATAACACTTGCGCACAAAGCACCTACATAGCATATCGTGACAAGGGTTATGTGTTTATACCCAACTGTCAAATGTATGTACTATGATGCAAACTTAGGGTTAACAATAAAATTGTAAACTGCATACTTTACATAACGTAAACATCAACTCGCCTTGCTATTGGATAAACGCAAATTAATGTTGATTATGGCAAAAGCTGCCAAGTGAAGCTTTACAGCTGTAATCCAGAAATCTACTTCATTACCATAGAATCGATAAAGGCTCGCAAACCAGACGGCGGCGGAAAGCAGGAAATCGCTGGCTCTCGAGAGCATTATAATTGATAACCACGAACTGACACACTTTACATAAAATAATGTAATTTTGAATTGCACAGAAGTGACTACTTTGTAGTCTGGTGCGTTTTATGCTGTTTAACAATTTACTAATACCCCGGATTTGACAAACAAAAATCGATTACTAACTTCGGTATTTACTTTTAATTGAAATATTCAAGGACACCCCTTGCCCCGAAAAAAATCCTTCCCATTAATCGTACTGTGATGCAATTCCGGATAATCTTTCCACTACAGATTGTATAAAGAATGACGCATACATGTTGGAGGCCATTAAAGAGCTGCCTTAAGAATTAAAAAAAAGACAAAATATACCCGAAAAAATACAAGAAATTTTGATGGGCAGTGTCATATAAAGTTGTATGGGAATAAAATAACAAACACAAGTTTCAGATCGACTGGGAATCCTTCCAAGTGCAAATAGGTTCACCGTAAATGGATTTTTATCTGACATTGGGTACAAAAGGAACAACAATAAACGAAAGTTTATTTGGTTCTGTATAAGAGAAACCTTTTAAAAAATATCATACATATTTTGTCAAAACAATTTAAGTAGTTCGTTATAGCCCATCGATGGTTAGAAGCAGGTACGGCAGAACCGATTTCTACTTTATTTCAAAAACACTACGTTATCAAAAATTTGTATAAAACACGTTTACTCTTGCAGAAAAATATTGGGAAATATATTCCAAGGCAATTTGTAAAACTAAAAATCCATAGATATTATTTTCCCTTCTAGACAAGAACAAGCCTTCGTATTAAAAATTTCACTAGCAAATTGTTCTTGAAATAATTGCAATAAACTGTTGTTTCAAAGACAACCTGCACGCTCTGCATTTTGAAATTAATTCATTTACGGCGTATCCTGATAGGACAACTTGCATGTTTGTCAGGTGGCCATGTTTTATCCACAATATTATAGTATCCAAGTCTGGGAGTAGCCCCGGGGTATTCCCCAGTGCTTCGCCAATTCCAACTGTATCGGCTACTAAGTGTTTGCAGACAGGAAGAAAAAATTAGTTGATGTTTCATCAATGTGGTTTATAAAAGAAACAATTTGCCTATATTTTTTCAAGACTAATTTCATTGCAAGAACTAAACAAACTGTGAATTTTGGCTATGTGGGCCAATTTAGAGAGAACATTATTTCAGAACTTTCTAATCATATCAAAAATTAGTAAGATCAGATAAAAATCGATCACTTATACATATACCAATTCTTTTATTAAAATATAACCTCCAAAGTTCTACTTGAGCATCCGGAATCTACACAATTAGTAACACATGAAATGCTTTACGTATTACTCATAAATACTACAATCGCGACGAAAGTAATTCAAATAAAAACACAAATGGGCAAATGTAGAAAAAAAAGGTGGGTTCAGCGTTCTCATATCACCATTAAGAATGTTATATAAACAAAATAGTTGATGCTAATGAAACTTTCAAATTTGTCGGGATTAGCTTACAAATTGTTGCAAAGAACACTTACATTTGCTTTTTACGAGATTCAAAGAAGTAAAAGTCACCGAAGATACTCCGTTAGTAATCAACGGATGTCAGGATGTGACGTAACGCAGCAAGCATTTCGTTCATCGTGTGCTCTCTTGCGGTTTAACTCGCGTGTTGCTTGCGGTATTAAATCCATATGTTCTCATGCGGCCGCCTGCTCTCTTCACATTTTTTACGCTAGGCAATTTTATTTAGTGATGAATTCGGAGTAAAACCACAGCATTCTACTAGTAGTCCGATTTTGTACAATCACGCTTTACATCCTGGAATTTATTTTCATTTTGAGGTGCCGCCAGCGAGGGTATTTTGTTGATTAAATCTGCCGGGAAGACGAGATGTTTGTGCGAAAATTGCGGGAAAAGATATTTGGCCAAGGTAAACAAGAAGATCGTAGTTCTTCGTAATGTTTGTTCAGCAAGTCTAGGAAGAATTAATGAAGGAATGCCTGGACAAAAGCAAAGATGCTACACAATAAAAAAATTCCATCTATAATACACTGTAGACACTTACACTTTTAAGAAATCTGGAATAAAGCAGGCTTTTAGGTATTGTATCCATAATGAAAGTCATGAAAGACAATATACGAAGGCAGCCTTTCAAGTTTTTACAAACGACCACTAGGTGGCGCTATTGAGATGTGTCATTACTATTTGTTATTGTGAAACCAGTGGCAGCTTAGAAATTGATCGAGTAGTTTGTTTACAGTGAACGTTTAAACACAATTTTGTGAAAAAATGGAAATTTCATGTGAAAGTTTTCGTTGGATAATTTTTACGATTTTAGTAAAGGCCTTACTCAACAACAATGCATAGAATCGTTTCATTCAACTTTTGGTAATAAAGCACCATCAGAAAAGACTGTTTACAATTGGTTTGCAGAATTGCATCGTGGTCGTGATGAATTTCGTGAAGGTCGACGAAAATCGGTTGTTATTCCAAAATACATCGATGCTGTGAGCAACATGATTGAAGAAGATCGGCATGTGACTTACAGTGAGATAGAGGCATCCTTAGACATATCGAAGACTGGAAATGAATGAAACGAAATGATTACTTTTTTCTTAGGTTGTACTGGACATGTCCAGGGCCTATTTTTCCAATAGGCCCGATAGGCCCGTGCCTAGGGCCCCTGAGTCAGGAGGGCCCCACGCTCGACCCAACTGTAACTGTTTAAAACAACAGTTTATTTATATTTAAAAATTATTTGATAAATTTAGCTACCATTTATTATTTATTATTATTACGATCCGAAATCCAAATTCAACTACCAGAATACGGAAAAGAAAAAAAATGTTTTGAAGAAAGTTCTTCTGAGGAAATTGGTTTTGTGAGGCATGAAAACTTTAAAATAAACACTTTTTTTGTAATTTGCGCCAAATTAGTCATGGAGTTAAAAGAAAGCAAGAATCTTACAATTCTGTTAATGATATTTTCAATATATTTTTTGTGGATAATTCCAAAGGGGATTTCAAAACAAGTCTTAAAAATATTGGACAGTATTACAATCAGGATATCGATGTAAATGACCTAGAAAATGAATTAATGCAATTTAAGGAAATGTGTAAATCTAGCAACATTGTTCAAAATCCTGAAAAAATGTTAGAGTTTTTAATCGAAACTAACACTGTCTCAACATTTTCCAATGTTGAAATATTACTTCGGATATATTTGTCAATACCAATAAGTAACGCGTCAGATGAACGATCATTTTACACTCTAAAAAGGGTAAAATCGTATCTTAGAAACTCTGAACCAAGATAACTTATCATCTTTAGCCCTTCTTAACGTGGAAAATGAGGTACTAGAAAACATAGATTCTAATGAAATTATAAACCAATTTGCGGAAATAAAAATGCCCAAAAGAAAAATTTAAATATTTTAATTTAATGCGCTTTAGGCTAGTAGGAATGTTGGTTTTGTATTTTTTTTTTCTCTATCAAGACATTTGTGTTCTGTGTTGGTTCTATTATTTTA
>JABXWE010014139.1:0-16192 GCA_014611495.1 Limonius californicus
TGATCGAAAAGATCCTCAATCGCAATTGACTGTAAAAAAATCATTTGTCGTGAATTAAGTCATACCTCACTGTTTTACAAAACAAGCTGATCGAAAAGATCCTCAATCGCAATTGACTGTAAAAAAATCATTTGTCGTGAATTAAGTCATACCTGACTGTTTAATACAATGATTTTCAATACAAGGTGATTGAAAATTTCCTTAACCGCAATTGACTGTTAAAAAAATCATTTGTCGTAGATTAAGTCATACCTGACTGTTAATACAATAATTTTTAAGACAAGGTGATCGACAATTTTCTCAATCGCAACTGACTGTTAAAAAAAATCATTTGTTGTAGATTAAGTCATACCTCACTGCTTAATACAATGATTTGCAATACAAGCTGATCGAAAAGATCCTCAATAACAGTTGACTGTTAATAAATCATTTGTCGTAGATTAAGTCATGCCGGACTGTTTAATACAATAATTTTCAATACAAGGTGATCGACAATTTCCTTAATCGCAACTGACTGTTAAAAAAATCATTTGTTGTAGATTAAGTCATACCTCACTGCTTAATACAATGATTTGCAATACAAGGTGATCGAAAAGATCCTCAATCACAGTTGACTGTTAAAGAATCATTTGTCGTGAATTAAGTCATACGTGACTGTTTAATACAATGATTTTCAACACAAGGTTATTGAAAATTTCCTCAACCGCAATTGACTGTTAAAAAAATCATTTGTCGTAGATTAAGTCATACCTGACTGTTAATACAATAATTTTTAAGACAAGGTGATCGACAATTTTCTCAATCGCAACTGACTGTTAAAAAAAATCATTTGTTGTAGATTAAGTCATACCTCACTGCTTAATACAATGATTTGCAATACAAGCTGATCGAAAAGATCCTCAATAACAGTTGACTGTTAATAAATCATTTGTCGTAGATTAAGTCATGCCGGACTGTTTAATACAATAATTTTCAATACAAGGTGATCGACAATTTCCTTAATCGCAACTGACTGTTAAAAAAATCATTTGTTGTAGATTAAGTCATACCTCACTGCTTAATACAATGATTTGCAATACAAGGTGATCGAAAAGATCCTCAATCACAGTTGACTGTTAAAGAATCATTTGTCGTGAATTAAGTCATACGTGACTGTTTAATACAATGATTTTCAACACAAGGTTATTGAAAATTTCCTCAACCGCAATTGACTGTTAAAAAAATCATTTGTCGTAGATTAAGTCATACCTGACTGTTAATACAATAATTTTTAAGACAAGGTGATCGACAATTTTCTCAATCGCAACTGACTGTTAAAAAAAATCATTTGTTGTAGATTAAGTCATACCTCACTGCTTAATACAATGATTTGCAATACAAGCTGATCGAAAAGATCCTCAATAACAGTTGACTGTTAATAAATCATTTGTCGTAGATTAAGTCATGCCGGACTGTTTAATACAATAATTTTTAATACAAGGTGATAGACAATTTCCTCAATCGCAACTGACTGTTAAAAAAAATCATTTGATGTAGATTCAGTTATACCTCACTGTTTAATACAATGATTTGTAATACAAGGCGATCGCAAAGATCCTCAATAAGAGTTGACTGTTAAAAAAATCATTTGTCGTAGATTAAGTCATACCTCACTGTTTAATACATGATTTGTGAATTTCAAGGTGATCGAAAATTTCCTCAATCGCAATTGACTATTAAGAAATCATTTGTCGTAAATTAGATCATACATCACTGTTTGACACATTGTTCTGCGATACAAGGTGGTTAAACAGCTCTCCAATCTCAGTTGTGTGCTGCTTATAATTATAAACAATGTTTACGTAAACTTTGTCTTATAGCATGCCATATTAATTAAGTGAAATTGTGAGTGTTGCCAATGCAGATATTCATGTTGAAGAAATTTTGTCAAGCTCTGGATAGAATGGTCGCGAATTTCAAAACACTTTATGCATAGTGTTTATGAAATGTTTGTTAAGTAACAACAACATGTGTAATATTAAATATCGTACGATCAAAGAATTTAAAATTATTGACAATATTATTGCAACCGTAACTTTATTCAAACTAGTGCTACAATAAGTAATTTTTGTAATTAGTCACTTTGGATTGATTACCCTATTCGTCATCCTATGCCCAAAAAGTTTCCTGTATTTATAAGAAAGCTATCAAATAACAACAAACTACAACTTAATTTCATATACAGGCAAATATTTAGTTTTCATAACAGCCTGCAAATTGTAAGAATTTAGTTAAGCCACGGATTTTATTTTCCACGTTTTACCTGTAATTTGTTTAATAAAGCTGTTTAATTGTGGGCCTACCACAGGTATCCTGTGGCACCCCCATACACAGTCAATCTCTCGCGGGACATTATCCTGGTTATAACAATCATTTGGAATCATTGTGTTTATACTTAATGTCTTGCGATTAGAAATAAACTGCTTCTAAAACGTTGTGCAATTATTTTATTTGATTAATTGATGTTATTTGTACACTCTTCCGTGGTGTTTTAGAGGCAGTTTAGTATTGAATTCCCTATTTTTTAATTTCGAGAATAGAAATCAATAAATTGCAACAATTGCGGTTTAAACTTTTTTTTTAAATTTATTTGTGTGTTGTTTACTGCGAAATACCATATTGCAACAATTAAATTACAACATATTTTGTACAGTTTATTTTATATCTATACTGAAAATGTTTTTTGATAAATGACCTACTTCTGGGAATACTCCTATTTTGAAATTTAGATAAATAATGGATTATGAGAATATACAAACAAATTTGTAATTACGAACAATGCCTATCTAGTTGGCAAACCCTTTTTAAAATAAATTAAGTAACATAATATTGCTATGATTGTAGAATGTAACATAGCACACATGTGTGTTGGATTGCGTTGCCCACTTTTAGGGGGGAGGGGGCATTTTGGGCCCACCCTGTATATGATAACCAAAACATAACAGTCTCATTGTATAAACAAATTGTGCTCTATTTTTGCAAATTCTTCCTTTAAATCATTTTACAAAATGTCTCGAATAACCAAATAATATTCAGTTTCAGTTCTCTTTCTTCATTTTGAACCACCAATCGATTAATGTTGGTATAATGCGGGAAAAGTGGAACTTGAGAAGAAATACCACTAATATTGTAAGGGTTTGTGGTTTAATTAATCAGCAAAAGGGTGTGCACCTCAAGTTGGCAGTATTGCTGTACCTATCTTAATGTAGTTTTGCAGTAACGGGTTGCTTTTATCCCCGCAGGGTGTAGAGTTGGCCTCTGTATCGCAGTTACCAAAATATTTCAAAACGAAAACTCGACCACTGGTTTATTTTATATGTTTTTTGTGCTTCAGGGTCGTCTTTTGTGGGAGCTGGACCAAGAGAAATCCACTCATCTACCGCAGTTCGTTGATAAGGCCCTCAAGTTGTTGAATCTGAAACAAGTCGCCTATGAAATTGAAAATTCTGTCATGTCTAAAGTATCTTGCACTGCTTGCAAGGCAGGTAAGGATGTTTAAAATATAAATGTTTACACAAAGAATAATGAGTAAGACGCTACAGAATACTTTGTATTGCTCAATGAAACAAGCAGATGTCACAATTAATCATCCGTTGAATAGTTGTAACTACAATTGATGTAATGATAATGAAAAATGCATGAAATTGGGTATTCTTTGAATTTATAGGTAATTTAAGATACGTCAGTAACTTCCTTATTATGAATAGCACGTGAAAAGGTCAATGTTAAATAAACGGCAATCAGTTTTTTATAGACACTTATAAGACGAGTGGGTGTTCTAACAATTCAGTGTAAGATGGTTTAATTAACGGGAGGAAATACAAAACGATTTGTTATACTCCATGCAACTGATAAGAGCAATAAAATGAAGAATTCACATTTTACTTTGCAACAGTTATTATAAAATACATTATTAACAAGATGTTGCAATGTGTGTAACTAGTCCATACCATTACCCCATTTAAATCTAGCAGTGGTTCCCCTCGGGGGTTCACGATATCCGATTATGGAGGGGGCGGGCACGATATAGGATTAGGGGGGGTCGCGGGAAGATTTCCAAATAAACGCGCCTCACGCGCGATCGCCGCAGTGCGCGTGCGCGTCTGCTCCCAGCACGCTTCGCGTGCGTTTAGACGCCATTTGCAGCCATATCGTCTGTCTGTGTGCTGAGCTGTAGAAGTTCATAATGTTTAAGAAAATTGAGTCGCCCGGCGACTGTGAAATACGATCTGTAATTCGATTCTTGAGTGCAAGAAACTTGGCAGCAGCAGAAATTCAGTCCAAGCAACAGTCAATGGAATGGCGATACACATCGTCGCCAACAAGAATGAAAGCCAAACAGACAATTTCAGCACGAAAGATCATGGCAACTGTCTTTTAGGACAGGAAAGGGATTTTGTTACTGGATTTTATGCCGAGAGGCACAACAATCAATTCCAATGCGTATTGTGTGACCTTGAGAAAACTCCGGCGTGCCATACAAAACAAGCGGCGTGATCTACTGCCTTCCGGTGTGACGTTGCTCCATGACAATGCAAAGCCACATGTTTCTGCACAAACACAAGGTCTAATCAGGTCTTTAGGATGGGAATAACTGGATCATCCATCTTATAGTCCAGACCTTGCACCCAGTGATTTTCATTTGTTTCGGCACTTAAAGGAGATCCTTGGTGGTCAACGGTTCAACGACGACGAAGAAGTGAAAACTGCAGTCATGGATTGGGCTTCTTCACAGGCGGCAGATTTCTTTGACGTCGGAATTCAAAAACTTGTTGAGCGGTATGACAAATGTTTGAACAAAAATGGAAATTATGTAGAAAAGTAGATAAAAGTATGTAGAATATGGAAAAAATATATTTTAATGATATTTATAGTATTTTTCTTCTTATTCGAAAACGGACCTTATTTCAAAAATACCCCTCGTAAAAACATTAAGGCAATGTATGTTCCTGTTTTTCACAGAGTAGCTTTTCAAATCTGGGCTCTGTATTTGATACACACACAATAATATCATTCCAAAATTGATCTACGCTCTGGGAAAAGAAGCCTATTCTCATCATTCCATCACATGATATTTCAAGTTTTTCTTTCATGTTTGTCGAAATTTCAGCTTATTCTTTTTCTTCTGCTTCTTTCTTAGGCTATTACCATGTTCATTTAACTACTCGAGTTTGCACTCTACGCCGTTTCTCTATCTTTTACTCGGTCGTCCTATCGATCTTCTTCCATGGGGTTTATTATCTCTCAGGCCTTCGTTACTATTCTTCCTTCGTTCATTATGTCGATATGTTCGTTCCACTGATTTCTTCTATCGACGGTCCAATCCGATATCTTTGAGATATGCCAACTTTCTCTTATTTGTATTAGGGGATTCTACCCCATCGTGTTTTCCTAATATCCTTCGCAGTACGATCATTTCTGCTACTTCACCTTTCAGCTTGTTTAACGGAATTGTCTAAAAATGGATTCCATATCCACCTGTAATTGTCATAACTGTTTTGAATTTTTTTGGGGAAATAATCAATGAGCTGAAGGGGGGAAGGGGTAAGTGAAGCACGATTTCTTACGAAACTCAAAACTGTTTTTATCAATCACTAAACATACTAATGCTACCACTTTATAATAGGTACCTACTGCCTACAATGTACTGTAGTGCGCGTGCACTACATTTATCGGGTTGCCTTGTTTGGGGTTGATACGTTTTTGTTGTTGCTTAGTTAGTTACCGTTTTTCCATTCAATAAACAACACGTCCTCCCAAATCTTGTGTTAATCTTGTATTGGAATCTGGTACTTTACCAGATCTCAATATTTTGGTGTCCCGACGTTCAACAAATATTGAGATCTGGTAAAGTACCAGATTCCAATAGTACTTAACTGAGCTAAATTTGTATGTTAATAATAATCTCGGATTTGCCGCAAATTTGTCTATAAATTTCTTTTCCACCATCTCACGATTTTGTTTCACAAAATTCCGATGCACGCTCATCAGGCATAATCCAGTCAGTCTTTCCTCTCCATAATGCTCCTAAGCCAGGTCTTCGCCCTCTGAAGAGTACTGAAGGATCGTTCTACGGTCGCCGTAGTGCATGGAATCGTCATTCGTCATTGACAGCCTTTTTATCTCACTGATAGGCATCGGCCCGTTCTTTGCCACGTTTTTCTCATCAGCGCTAAGGCAGAAACACGGGAGACCTACAGTTTACCGTCGAATCCAAACGACAGAAATTCCAGAGAAGGTTTTTAGCATTAAGATCCCACGGTTGCGAGCCGGATTGGGAAATTGTGTTTGGTGGGTTGCAAACAAAATTTTTATAAATCTGCATAGTAACGCTTAGGTTTCGAACCGAAGCCAGAATCAACGTTTTACTCCAAAAGCGAGCGCTCTACCAACTGAGCTACCACCACACTTCATTGTATGGAATAGTGCTTCAAATTGAGTGTGCTTTTCTCATGGCGGGGAAAAAAATTAGTTTCGTTAATCAGGTCAACGATTTCTCTATCCCTTAATTCGTCTTCAGGTAAATTTTTCTTCATCCACAACTTATACCGAAGGTCCAGTTCTCAGGTGACATCATCTAACTCATAAAAATGTTTAAACACTTCTGCGTTCTTGTGTAAGTCTTCAATACTAGTTTTGCTCATGTATAAAGGATGTAGTTTTGTTAACGCAAAATCTGGGGTATTTTCTTGGGAAAATAGAATATTTAACGATGACGTAAACTAATGAAGATATGCTATAATTAGTGAACGTCGCTAGTATTCATTATCATTGTCTAATGGAGGATTGCTCTTGTGTTTTTGCTTTTGAGCAAGACGTGGAACAGAAGTTTCTGCTTTTTTAAGTAATTCGTCAGGGATTCGATCTGCATCCTTACGGTCTTTTTTGAATACATCAAGGATTCCTGTAATGTGTTCTCCTACCGCGATCAAATCCATGGTCTTTGCTTGCAAGGCGTAAACTACTGGTTCCAACACTGCGGAGTATTCTGCTATTGTAATTAAGGCAACGATGAACAACGGTTTCGTAACCGCTGCATGCAACTGATATGCAGATTTTCTTATGGCGTAATTTCCCTCTGCTGATGATTTTTCTAGCGCTTTTACAAGCTCTGCGAAATTTTGTGAACATTTTCGAATTAATTTATAATTCTTCCACCACCTCGTCTCACACATTCGTGATAGATTGGGAGCGCAATTTCTATGAGCAGTCGATTCCCTGAAATTGTATCCTTTATAGTTGCAATAGTATTTCTAATTTCCGGTACCTCTTTTGCGTCGATCTCCACATGATTGTGTTGGTGGCTTGAGCCATGAAAAATTTATGCTCGAGAATATTTCTTCTTCCTTAAAATCGCTTGTACACCGCCTTCTTTGCCTGCCATTGTAGAGCAGTCATCGAAACCAAATCCTAAGTCAATATTCATTACACGTTTTGCCTTTCTTCAAACTGATACTAAATTGATACATCTGGCTGTGTGCCGGGGTAGGATGCGCTTTTTCTTCTAGGGAGAGGGGGGGCAGCTGCCCCTAGCTGGGTACGCCCTTGCTTCCATGAGTTTTGAAATGAATTAACCTTCGTTTTCCAATTGAAGTCGACCAGAAATCAAGTTTCTTTATAAATCCCGTAATTTTGCCCGTGGCTATTATTATGTTAATATCACGGTCTTGCAAACTCCCATTCAGCGTGTTCAAGTACTCGAAAATGTCAACTTAAGTTAGCTTTCAAATCTGGGCTCTGTATTCGATACACACATAATATCATTTTCAACTATGAGGCGATTTCGTACTTTTGTTTTGATGGCAGCAAATGGCACCAAACACTTTATAGCTTTGTCCCCATGCTCAGGGGATTCTTGCATTTTTTGGTCTAAAACCCTCTGGGAAAAAAAGTCTAGTTTCAAAATTCCATCACATGATATTTGAATAAGATTTTCTTTCATGTTTGTCGAAATTTCAGCTTCTTCAACGGAATTATTAAAAACGGTTTCAGTATCTATCTGTGATTGTCATAACAGTTTTGAAGTTCTTTGGGAAAATAATCAATGAGCTGTTGTTTTAAATTGTGCAAACTAACTTTCATATCTGCTAACACGTGCGACACAATTTATCATATTATTATCCTTAACTAAGTCTTCCATGAGTTCTTGAACGCACTGGAATGAATCAAACTTCTTTTTTCCAATTGAAGTCGACCAGAGATCAAGTTTCTTTATAAATCCGTTAATTTTGTCCGTTGCTGTTTTCAGGGCGTTGAAGTGCTCGAAAATATCAGCAAGGAAAGCCAGTCTAAGAAACCGTAGGGAACTGGAAAATATGTTCTCATATTCCGGTTTCTCATCTTGCAGGTACATCAATAGTTCCGCTTTTAAATGGAAAACTCTTTTCAAGACGTTACTCTATGAAATCCATTTTACTGCCGTATGATAAAGAAGATTTGCGTATAAAGGACCAATGTCTTTGCAAATTTTTACAAAAAAAAAACGTGCCTGCAATTCTTTTCCCTCTGGAATTTCCCACTTTAGAGACAATTTTCGAAACACAACCCATTTCAGAAGGTAAACATTTTGATGGAAGAGCTTATCGATGTATATAACGCTGTAACCATATAGGTAACATTTGGCAATATCTTATTTAATCTGACAATAATACCAGATCGATGGCCTATCATAACTTTGGCGCCATCGGTGCAAATAGCAACGCATTTTGCCCAGTCAGTCTTGTACTTACTAGTACTTTGCATGAAAATATCGAATACAAATTTTCCGATGGTATTGGCCTCTAGTGGAGTACAAAATAAAATATCTTCTGTAATACCATGTCCAGTATAGTATCTTACAAATGCTATAAACTGGACACAGTTAGAAATATCCGTGGATTCGTCCATCTGTAATGAGATGTTCGTGCACTTCTTAATATTTTCAACAACTTGTGTTCGAATATCTTCTGCCATATCACTTATTTTTCTTTGGATAGCATTATTAGAGAAGGGAATTGGTTTTAGCTTGTCAACATCTTCTTCACTAACTATTATTTGCACCATTTCAACATCTTCTGGTAAAATCATCTCTTCAGCAATTGTATTTGGCTTACTGGTTTTTGCACTGCGAAGTACAACTCGATAACAAGATACTATCAGGTACTACTGTGCCTTTTCATTAGTAGTGGTTGCTGATGTAAATGTGGCTTGCTCCTTGTGGAGGGACTTTAACTTTCTTTCAAAGAATTCAATAGGCTTTTCTTTTTTGTCTGGATGTTTGGTATTTAAATATCGTAATAGCTTTGATGGCTTTATACTTTCTTTTGACAACACTTCTCCACAAAATACGCACGGAAGGTTTCTGGTAAGTACCGGTAAAACCATATTTGAAATATTCATCGTTGTACAATATATTTTTCTTTGTATTTTTGTCATTCCCAGACACGGAAGGTTCTTATGACCGTTTTAAGCATGTGTCCATCTTTAACAAAACGAATATAGCTCGTACTTAACGTTAACCAGTTGATATCGATTTGTTGCACTCAACACACACTCAGCAGCACAGCACATAATTTTGAAATGATGACTAACCTCATCGCGGTCGGTTGCTTATATATAAAGCAAAATGGATTTTCCAGATTATTCTAGTGCCATGTAGCACCCTCCCGGATAAGGTGGTAATTTCCGGAAACACAGAGGACAAATAAATAAATTGTGCGATTTGGTAATAGATGGCGTCAGTTGTCAGGGGCTCGCGCTTTAAAAAAGTTTGGGAACCACTGGTCTAGAAGATACACCGAGTGTTAACATCATAATATGTGTTTGTTTTTAAATACCTCCCCTTTATGTTTATATCACTTTGACAAAAAATAGTTCTTACATACATTAATTTCTGAAATAACTCGTTTAAAAATATAGGGAGAAAAGATGTTTTTCACTGTAAACGTACAGATTAATTATTTAATTATATCTATAGGATTTTTCAAAGAGGATGCTCAGTTTTAGTAGGCAACCAACGTTGCCACTGTACATAACTGACGGAAAAATATCGACTGATACTAAAGCATTAAAATTCTAAGTTTTCTTTGGAAAATCTCTGAACATATTTTCCCTCCCTTTATGGCTCCAAATTTTCAAAATAAAAGTCAGAATGCTCACACACACTCTCACCTGTTGTTGATGTTCAATTTACCTGCACAACATTTACAATATAGTAGCTGAACATATGTACTACAAACCACGCTCCGTTTACTTGCTTTAAAAAATTATAATTAATCGGTGTGGAGATTTTAAACATTCAACCAACAAAAAAACCTTTCGCTTTTTTTCTTTTCTTTATGGTACTCCCCGGTATGTTTTTGTTTTCGTAACACCTGATTGTTTTCTGCTGTATTTGTTTAACGAAACATATATTTTATATACTGCTGTATTTCTTTGTTTGATTTTTGGTGGAACATCCAAATTGTCACTTTGAGGTACTGGAGAGTGTGCTTATGGCTGTTTATTAAACTTTTTTTTAATAGGGTGCGAAAAATAACAGTTGTAGAAATTTCGTGGGTGATCTATTTTTTCTGAATATGGTGCGAAATATAACATTTATATAAATCTGTACATTGGAATGAAGGTAATATAAAAATTGTTTATAGCCAATAATTATTATAAATACTGACAGCAACAAAAAGAATGGCGACAACGTAGCAATACGGAAGAAACCTTAAATGTTAAATTTCCTCTCTTAGCTTCTTATTCGTTATTCGTATTTTTATGAGTTTACACTCAGTATAGTGCTGTTTTTCTATAATGTAATAACCCATAACACCGAAAGTGAAATAATAAAACACTAGCCCTAACATTTCCACACTAAATATTTTATCTGTTTAAACTAATTTAATAAATTTGTGTTTAAACTAATTTAATAAATTTGAGTGGCTCAGCTTTCATTAACACTCAGTGTAATGCTGCTCTCCCAAAGTAAAAAATGTCATAACTGAGCAGAATCAAAATAAATCAATCAAAACTTTCCATATGTGTGCAGCAGGGAAATAGCGAAAAATACTCACATTGTTACCATATGTGCATTAAAATTTCAATAAAATCCTACTCATTATAAAATACTTCTCCCTGTTTAGGCGCTGGTTTATTACAACACTACATCAAGTCGGGAAAATCCGAAAAAGAAATCAAAAAAACCATCTACCAGTTCTGCGTTTCGCTCAAAATTCAATCAGCGAGGGTGTGTGAAGGCATAACAGAACTGTTTGCCGGAGAAGTTATTTATGTCCTCGGAAAAGTCAAATATGGTAAGATTTCTTCAGTGGCGTAGCGGTAAATGAGGAAGAGGGTTTCATGCAAAAATGCTATTGACGCCCTTGTTTTTCCTTATATTTTTTCTTATAAAACGGTAATTCATAGCAGGGCAAAGTTGGGGTTCCTATAAAGCTTGAAAGCTTTCGCTACGCCACTGGACTTCTCATGTTATTCTGTTTCCAAAATGATGGGCTTTGCTTATAGGACCGGATGAAATATGTAGCTTTGTAATTGGAGATGCCTGTGGAGACGTGTACAATCCTTACCATGAATGGGAGGTCATGTTCCCACCCGTGCCCAAACCAGCAACAAATTCTCAAGAAGTACCAAAGGTAAAATTACTGCTGCTATTTTTAAATTATCTGCGAAA
The DNA here is from genome assembly GCA_014611495.1 of Limonius californicus. Taxonomy (NCBI): domain Eukaryota; kingdom Metazoa; phylum Arthropoda; class Insecta; order Coleoptera; family Elateridae; genus Limonius; species Limonius californicus. Next base: position 11,696 of record JABXWE010014139.1, read on the forward strand.
GACTTGTGATTTTACAACTTCATGATGTCATAGTAATTAGCTCTTTCATGAGTGTATGTGATCACTGTAACCTCTCAACTCATTTCCACATGGAGGACTCTTGAAAATGGAACCTTACCTTACTCAATCCCCTCCTACATGTTGTCTTTGAAGGTTAACAATTTAAATAGCTTTTAATGTGGATTTTGTTATTTTTAGGCCACAGCGCCCTCTTTTAAAGTTTTGCATCTATCAGACACCCACTATGATCCTTATTACATGGAGGGAAGCAATGCTGATTGTGCAGAACCACTTTGTTGTCGACTGACCAATGGAAATGCAGCCTCCAAAGAACAAGCGGCTGGAAAGTATGTCTCAACTTTAAAATTATACAGCTGGAAAATTAACTGTCGTTTTTGCAGATGGGGCGATTATAGGAAATGTGATACTCCTAAAATTACAGTAGACAATATGATGAAACATATTTCAGAAACTCACACGGTAAGATATTTTCTAATTTTACCATACTTTATTTCATTTTTATAACCTTCAAGATTTAGTATTTTTTTTTATTTAATCTTACTTATGGAGCTAATTTCACATCGTAACTTATATAAATATATATATATATATATATATATATATCAAAGTTTATGGGTAACAGTACATAATACGACTGATAATGCACTCCAAAATTAGATTAAAACAAAAGTAGGCAACGCAATAATGCGAAGATACTTATGAATATAAAAGCCTTACATCAGCTTTTAACCCGCAAATACAAATCGCGACTAAACCCGCCCAGTATTCAAAGTTTGTCGAGGCCCCGCGTACCCAGATTGAAATACCTAAATTATGGTATTAGGTACCGACGCACTCCTTAATAAAAATCAAAACTTTTCGCAGTATTCCCCCTAATTGTTGAGTTCTAAATAAAAAAAGATTTATGTACACTGTCTACCATTTGATAAACACCAACAAAATTTATCTTTGATTGAAGCTGAAATCATTAAGTAATTATAAAACTTAATTATCCAACCAATGTATAGATAAAGGATAATGTTGACGACGACCCCTTTCTAATTGAAATTGCAGTTTTCCAAATTTCCCTTGTACAACCAAAAATGTATTTAAGAATTAAATATAATCGGAACGAACACGCCTGTAATGCTTATCAACGCCGCTAACAGTTCGAACTGCGCTACATCAGCTGTATTCTGCATGCGGAAGATAAACTCCAATCGCGTCGAAATATCTCCAGGGTCTCCTTTATTTTAATTGACGATAGCTAACTTGGGCCGTATCGTATTCGTCTAAATAAATTCAAATGACTTGGAAATAAAACAATAGGACGTGGATGTTTCCATGCTTACCAAAAGATGTAAAACTGGCGAAAAGAATTTTCTCAAAGAGATTAGCACAAAAATCGAGGTAACTCCGTGGAATTTGTATCACTACTATCGATATCTAAAAAACTGTTACGGGCCAAATGAGCTTTTTCGTCGACCCGCAACCAGGTACATTTTAGCTCAGAGGAGTAGGGGGAGTTCACGGAAATCGCTTACAGGAGGAAATCTTCCTAGTTCTGTAGAGAGTGGGGTAAAATTAGTGGGCGCCACCTTTCAAGTCCAGCTGATTGTGTAGGTCCTCGTGGAAGGCCGAGAAGCCAGCAGCTTACGGGAATCGGACTCACCTTTATTGTGCCTTCCTCCTGTTTCGAAACTTGCAAAATTCATGCACACGCAAATACAGAATGCACAATAATAAAAGAAACAGTAAATTTTAAAACACATATAATTAGATTATTGGAAATCACGATACAAAAATGTCGGCAAATGGCGTTTTTATAGTTCTATAATACAAGCGATTGATTTGAACGTTCAAGAAAAAAACTCGCCGCCACTGGCGTACGTCATTTACATTTTCCAAACACTTACGTGTTTATTACTCTTTACACTTTATAGTACAAAGACAATCGGTGACTGAAGGTCGCTTCTTGTTTAAAAAAAAAGGTTCAATTACGTTGAATTTTGCAAGTTAGCGCGTAAAAGGTTTCTTTTCACAACACACAAAAAACTATTTCTTTACCTTAGCTTCCGATGAATGGGATAGAAAGAGATAGGCACAATTTCGCTAATAAGATGCGGGAAAGGTCGCAGGCACGCTCCTGAAAACTGGATGGAATGGAGTCAACATCAAGGGCCAAAACTTCGATGCGTTCGTCGCACCGACGGTACTATCAAAGGGACAGGAACTGGGCTCGATATTAATCCGCCAAAGGCAATCGGCAAATTCGCAATGAATTGCCATTTTAGGGATAAAATCCAGTCTGTTTCTAAATCCAAAACTTGTGGATAGTTCTGTTTTCACCCCACGGTAAAACAGCGAAACGAAAATCACATATGATGGACACCCATCGAAAACCCATGTCGCCCCTGCAGCACTCGACTTATTTACGGCCCCCCGTAGATAGAATTTGAGACGTCCGGATTCAGCGAAGCTGGAAGACTGACTTCTTAGTTTCGTAACGGCCCCCGTAGATGGACTCGAGCGGCCGGAGTCAGCGAAGACTGGCTGAAGAAGTCAATGCAACGGGAACCTGGATTCCTTAAAAAGATTGCACCACATGGAGAAATATGATGCAATTGTTCTGGAACAAAAATATCACGTGCGACTTTCGAGGGTCAACATTTCCAAGAATTGTTTTTAAACTGCAAATCCAGCCTACAAAGGGAAACCTCAAGGCTTTGCGAAATCGGCCCCTCATAACTCAATCTTAAAGAGAAATAACGAAACTGTAATCAACATAAAAAGATGGCAATTAAAATAAAGTTTTTAATTCCTATGAAGCGGCAATTAGAGCATGACTCTAATCTCGACAGAGTGGCACAATTTCAAATGAACATAATAAAACTTCCCAAGCCTTCTTCTAAAAAAATCCAAGAACAGGTGCACTTTCTATGAGAACTCAGAAATAATGCCACACGAAAATATCAAATCGCCATTTCCTAAACCGGAAATATACGAATGGACGAAACGAAAATTAAACAAGGCCAAAATTGAATTAACCAAAAGCATAAAGTATGCAATCCAAAATGCTGCCTGGAAAATTAGATATAAAAAACTTTTTTTTTCTTGAAGAGGGGAAATGTTAATGCACACCCAGCGCTTTTCTATGTGTGGGTAGTGCCGGACTCGCACCGGCTAAAACCCCTCCTCGATCCTCTAGTCACTGATCCTGGAACCGCTTTGCATTACTTCGGGATCGTGATGGCTTTCTCTTACTTCTTTATGTATTTCTTTTTGTTGCTATCCTTCCCTTCTCTCTTGCTCTTATTTGGTACTTAGTATGTTCCGAATGTAAATATAAAACAACTAGGCGTAAGGAGCTGCACGTTACCACGAAACTGAACAAAAGTCGTGTAATAAGAAACTTAATTTGTTCATTTGCCTTGTCAGATATCTCTTTACCGGTTTCGGTGGTCTACTGGTTAGCGCATTTGCCTTTAGATCCGATGGACGCGGGATCGAACCTGGCTGAGGTCGGTGAGATTTTTCTAGCGGGGAAAAATCTGAAAATGCGCCTTCTGTCGGATCAGATATCTCTTTGTAGGCGAATACTTTGATTATTTTTAAAATTACGTTTATTAACTATGTATATTCATTAATGGTAAGCAAATGAATACAAGAATACAGTAAAATATTGAAGAAATCTTTGTTTGCTTTACGGAGATGGTATCTATTTATATATAGCGTTTAATTTTCCTTTTAATTACATAATTAAATATTACTGCGACAACAGAATCTGTAAAGCAGACAACGAAATATTTGTAAAATATATGTAAAACCGATACAACAGATATAACTGAGCAAACCAATATACAATTGTTTTTCAATCTAAATTTGTTGAGGATGCTGGACAAACTCTTTTACTGTTTACTATTTTCAGGATATCGACTATATCATCTGGACGGGTGACCTACCACCTCATGACATTTGGAACCAAACCAGAGAAGAAAACCTAAAAATTTTAAAGGAAACCATTGCTCAAATGTCGGAAACTTTCCCGGGAATCCCCATATTTCCAGCACTTGGAAATCATGAATCTGCTCCAGTTAACAGGTATTTTTAGATCCAGGAGTAATAATTTCGGCAACAAACTTAATATTCTGTTGCCCTTATCAAGCTTTCCTCCACCATTTGTTGACAACCCAGACAGCTCCATTGCATGGTTGTATGACGAGTTAGACAAGCAATGGCGCAAGTGGCTTCCCAGTTCAGTTAGCAATACGGTACGCCGTGGGGCTTTCTATTCTGTACTTGTAAGACCCGGATTCCGTCTCATCTCTTTGAACATGAACTACTGCAACAACAAGAACTGGTGGCTGCTCTTGAATAGTACGGATCCAGCAACGGAACTGCAGTGGTTCATCTATGAATTGCAGTCAGCCGAGTTTAATGGAGAAAAAGTACATGTTATTGGTAAGTTTTTTTAAATTGATAAAGAGAAGTAAATTT
>JABXWE010014140.1:0-38353 GCA_014611495.1 Limonius californicus
CTGTAAAATCGTTGAAGCATTCCTGGATCGAATACCGCCACTCACCATTTATGATGATTCCAGTTCGGTAATAAGCTTTTACCACAAATATCTTATGCTGCACTGTGAAATTCATTTTTGAATAAATAATTGAAGCTTCTTTATTTAATTATTGGCAGCTATGCTGTTAGAATTTTCATATTGTCAGATTCTAAAGCTTAATGTAGACCTGACAATCCCTAGGCTACTGCAATTGACTTTTTAAAAAATCACTTTGTATTTCGTTAAATGTTCAATAATACAATAAAGTTCGTATGGGCAATGTTTGCGAAGATATCGGAAGGCTTAGTTCCGTATCTGGTGGCATCTTTAACTCTGTTGAAGGTAGATAATGCTGTGGCGCACTATCCCTGCGAAGCGACGGGAGGTTTTCTGCGAGGCACCACGAAAGCAGCGTGTTAGCGTAGATTTTCGGTCAACAATAGATTTATATTGCACATATAAATCTGCAACACTTGAGAAAGGCTTAGGAACGGTGGTACACATTTTTTATTAATAGCACTTGCATTTGATGATTGATACAGAAACCCATTTTCGTATATTTCAAATATTTATACTTTAGCAAATAAAAATTTCAGTACCTCAAAAATAACGGGATATTACAAACGTGTAATGAGACAGAAGAAATTTTACAGTTCTTATTATACAGAGTGATTCTAAACATGTGCGAAATTTTAACCACGTGTAGCTGAGGTTATTTAACCCCAAATTACACTAAATTTTGAAATTTTGGCACTGTTACGAAAATATAGCGCTCCAAAGTTTGCTTGATAAATTTAGTAAAATGATAATAACTTTCTTGTTTCTTGTCTAATTTTGATATACTTTATGTTTTGAAAAGCTAACATTACAAGCTTAATGTGTAGTCAAGCAAAATGTACAATTAAATGTAAATAGCGGATAAAATTTGACCTAGAAATGAAACAGTTACTCTACGCTTATTCTATAGAGTATCGAATAGAATTGAAAATTTCAATATGTACACCTAATTTACAAATTTGTGCACCAAATATTTTTTTTTCTGGGTCAAATTTCATCTACTTTGCGCATATAAGTATTTATTTAACGACTTTTAAGCTTGGACTTTCCAAAACAATGAAGTATATCGAAATAGGACAAGCAACAAAAAAGTTAATTCAATTTAAGTGAGTTTATGTAAATAACACTTTGAAGCACCACATCACCGTACCAAAGCCGAATTAAAAAAAATTACTAAGTGATTTAATGATTAAATAAGCTCACCTATTTATACGTTGTTAATGTATTTTGCACATGTTTTGAATCACTCTGCATACAGCATGATGCCCGGGAGAGTACATACCTGTCATTCTAAAAATAGGCAACCCAAAATACAGAGCACAAAGTATGCGATACATAAATTATAATTTATGTATGGCGTCAATAATAATTATTATTGACGCCATTATGCATTACTCATGTCTATTGAATATGCCCGACTGTTCACATGAATGCGCGCGGAGACGCCGTCTTGCTTGTACCACATATGTAGTCATGAATTTACATTAAATTAATCAATTAAGAGTATTAATGTGTAAGAAAATTAAATCAAATTTCATAAGCTTTACTTGTCACTCAACTGCCATGCCAATCAAACAGGCATTTCCGATTCATAATACGGTCAATAAAAGTTTAGATATATGAGTACCTTGTCATATGTATTTTGGGTTGCCTATTTTTGGAATGATGAGGTTCGCTCTCTCACGTAAATCACCCTGTATACAATAAATACAAGTTGGGTTGGGTTTAATTAAAATATAATTGTATTTACTACTCGTTTTCGGTTGATTACATTTTAGAAATTAATATATGTTTAACATGTGATTGTAATTATAAACAATTTCAGAACTCGTTGTAACATAAGCTATGCACTATGAGCATTAAGTAATGCGCTCGTTCCACTGCTAAAGGGAATATCAGTTTGCTGATAGCGCGGAGTTGTTCGATAATGAATATGGCTAGTTTCGATTACATTAACAGGAAATTATGCACAACAACAACAAAAGTGTGCACCGTCTACGTACCTGTTTCTAGTAGTGATTTAAGTAATTAGTAATTGTATCGCTCATTAGAGTTAAACACAGCTAATCAACTATTAATATTATTATTATTATTGTTATTAGATTTAACGAACAACAATAGTGAAATTAAATTGCGGTACCAACTGCAATGCAACATTGAACCCCAAACATAAACCGCAAAAACTAATTTATCTTAAATATCTCTATAGGGTATTTTCTATTCAAAACTTCTTATTATTTGTCCATATTACCATACAGTGCTTCCCGAAAGTAACGGATAAATTCTATAAAATCGTTAAGAAAAATATTTCATTTACATTTTTCAAATAAACAAAACAACCTTAAGTTTTCGAAAAAAAAAATTTGTTGACTCATCTAACATGTTTGTAAGGATATGCCATTTATTTATGTAGGGAAGATTAAGTCTTGAGGGTGACGTCCGTCTTCCCTGATGCGGTTTTCTACTCTGTCCTGATAGCTGCGCCACACTCGTCCCAGGATCTCCTCACCGATCAGTTCCATCTCTCTACGAATGGCCGCCTTCAAGTCATCCAAATTACGGGGTTTGTCACGATAAACCGTATCCTTCAGATATCCCCACAAAAAAATCGAACATGTTAAGGTCTGGGGATCCAGGAGACCGGGGCACATCTCCAAACCTGGAAATCACTCGTCCTGGAAACAAGTTCCGCAACAGGTTCATTGCGATTCTAGCAGTGTGGGCGGTAGCCCCGTCTTGTTGAAACCATATGTCTTCTTGCAAGTTCAGTCTTTCCAGCTGTGGAAGAAAAAAGGTTGTGATCATTTCTGTGTACCGATTTGAATTGACTGTGACCACTACCCCACCCTCTTCGAAAAAGAAGGGGCCTATAACACGTTTTCTCGAAATCGCACACCACACTGTCACACGAGGTGAATGAAGAGGTCTTTGATGAAGCTGCCTCGGATGTTCCTCTGCCCAGTACCTGCAATTTTGCAGATTAACAAACACATTCAGGTGAAAGTGAGCCTCGTCACTCATGAAAATCACTGCATCGGGTTCATCATGAAGAAGAACTTGCATTTGTGCTGCGAAATCTTCCCGTTGGCAATAATCAGCTTCTTGCAACTCCTGCACGCACACAATCTTATACGGATGAAACTTGAGGTGGGTTTCCAAATTTTTCTTACCGATTCACGTCCCATACGTAATGCAACGGCGTGGCGACGAGCCGACCGTCGTGGACTGGTGATCACCGCCGCTCTCACTCTCTCGACATTTTATTCTGGTCGCACGCTTCGTGGAAGACCTGGGGATTTTTTTCTCATTATGTTGCCGGTGGTTCGCAATTTCTCAACCCATTTCATAACGGTTGGTCGACTACGGACGGCTCCATGCCGGCCGCCATTGAAATGAACGCGAAACGTTCGTTGAGCCGCTACCACAGTCACCGTTTCTAACATAGGCGTCGTACGTAAACACCCGCTGTTCGACTGTCCACTGTTCCAGTGCTCATGAAATACTGAATTGCCCATCCCTTGGGAGGAGAATGACGACTACCCCATCCCTCTACGACTCCCACTCGCTTAGTACAGTTCCATCAAAAATGTAAATGCTCCTCGTGGTCACCCTGTATTTACCAAAATGTATTCAAATGAAAGTGCCAATATTCGAGCAGGCATTGATACGGCTCTAGCAATGTGTGGTAGAAACATTTGAAGTTTATGTACTCAGTACGTCCTGTAAACATTGCGATGGTTTGTGAGAAAATAAGAAAAAAATTAAAAAAAAGAACAATAAAAAGTTTTTTACAAAAAATAAAAAAAATTTTTTCATCCTAACTGAAAAAATATAAACACTTGAAAAATTAAACGTACTGAGAACGATAAACTTCAATTGTTTTTATCACTCATTGCTAGAACCGTATCAACGCCTGCTCGAATATTGGCACTTTCATTTGAATACATTTTGGTAAATATCTCCGTTATTTTTCAACCGATTTTGAAAAACGTTTTTTATTGTAATCGACATAAAGAAAATAAAAATCGACGTGTCCGAGCATTTTTTTGAAATATTTTTCTCAATGATTTTATAGAATTTATCCGTTACTTTCGGGAAGCACTGTATATTTTCACTTGGACGCTTAAGAATTCTGAAGTCTTATTGAGGTGTACAAAATTCTAATTAGAGTTAAACGGCTAGATGATATTACTCGAAAATAATCCTAACATGTGCAGCTAAAAATAGAAACAATCCATGCTTCAGTATTTAAGGAAGGCATTTTCAATATAACATATAGAGCAGAAAACAAAATCGCAGAAAATTGCAATTTTGAATGAATACATCTGAACTTTCAATTAATTAAAGGACTATAATCGGTTATGTTTTATTTTCCATATAACGAATTTCTATTTCTTTTTCATTAAAATGAGTTAACCGGTGTGAACATCTATTAATGATGCGAATAGAAGGATTACCGAAAGCGGCAAGAACATATCGACATACAGGAAGAGAGAAAGAGGAAGATCATGGCAAAGATGACAGGAGAAGAAGAAGGTTCCCACATAACCTAAGTTAATCTTGACTGGAGTTAATTTAAATGCGTCCTTTGTGCATATTTTCCATATAACGAATTTCTATTTCATTTTAATTAAAATGAGTTAACCGGTGTGAACATCTATTAATGATGCGAAAAGAAGGATTACCGAAAGCGGCAAGAACATATCGACATAGAGGAAGAGAGAAAGAGGAAGATCATGGCAAAGATGACAGGGGCAGAAGAAGGTTCCCACATAACCTAAGTTAATCTTGACTGGAGTTAATTTAAATGCGTCCTTTGTGCATCGGCAGTAATTACCAAACTACAATATCCTTTACGTTCAAGTTACAGTTGATAAATAGTTATTCTCAATAATTAGCTTTATCGCAACCAAAAAGGTTGACTTTTGACTAACTTTCAAGTGCACATTATAGCTGTATATCTTTAAAATGACCTATAGTGGTTAGTTTTTACTTACATGCTCGGTAAAAGGTTGTAAAACTCAACAAACGGTAGGTAAATCTCGACTAAATACACTACTAAAATACTCATAGTAAGTAATCATAGTAAGTTAATAATAGTTGCACATACTGTTCTGAATAAATATATTGAAAATAGAATTAAAAATACTTGTCATTTTAGCTATTGACCGAATATGTTATTGCCCTGTAATTAGTACGAAAATTATTTAGAACTTCAACCTAAATGTAATGTAATTATTGTTTATTTCCTACTTTTCAATTACAAACCGAAACGTTATTGGTTAGCCCATAATATAATAAATAATATTACGTATTTCTGTTTATTTAAGCTATCGTCGAAGATAATGTTTGGTATTCTTTTGCCATCCTCCTTTGTTAACGTTTGGACAATCCTAGGCGTTTACATTCTATAATAGCCTACTAATAAAAAGAGAACTTTCTTAGCTACCATAATGCTAACTATTGGGAGAAGTAAAACGTGACGGTTAATTCTTGTGACATTTGTTCAAATAAATCTTCAACTGAAATAAAAAAAATTTGGAAAATCCACTATAACTCCTTATAGGTTAGTCATAGGTATTTACGTCGTGGGCTTTTCAAGTAGAACCAAATTTAGTTTAAGCTGTGTGAGGAGGATAAGTAAAATAAGGGATTAGCGATTTTATTACGGTTATTTAGTATTATGTATTACAAGAAAATTTAACATTCAGATAAGTCATAATTTTGGTAATTTATAAATAAAATTACAATAAATATTACAGAAGCGGCTATTAATGTGGAACGGTATACAAAGTAAATTATTAAGGGGTACACGGTTGTGCACCACCAGATATGGGCTGCATCTCCTAGTGTTTCTTTCTTAAGCCATTAGTATTTGCAAAGCATGGTGGATGGTCATCGTCTTAAAAGGAGTAGCATCCGTTTTCAGTTACAGTGCGAAGTTTAGTCTGTGCACCCTTTCCAATAATCATTAAGGTACGTTTTTCGTTTATACCATTAATTTTAAATGAATAGTTGCGAAGGACCCCTTCGAAAGCATGGGTCCGGAAGTCCGCAGAAAAACTTACCCAGTCGCTGTAAAAACACCGTAGACCATATAAAAGGAACAGCAGGACTCGCCTGGAAAAGAGCAGCTCATTACAGAAATAAATGGATGACAGAAGAAATGCCAATTAAGAAGAATAGATGAAGGGCATGCTACTTTCAAGGGGATGGAGATCTAATAAGAAAAAATAAAAAATAGCGGGAGGAAGAAGTAGATGGGCATGATTTAGTGCACCATGGAGAAAATAACTGGCGTGATAGAAAGATAACGAAGTAGAAAGTAAAATAAGCTGTTTCAAACTTTCCTGTACGAGATGTGAAAATTAGGCAAAATTTTTGATATTGATAAGTGAATTCTCGTAGTAGGTACTTAAGAAGCTAATAAAATCTCTCAAAATAAATTAAAATTAGCCTGTTCTATTGTCACGGTAACTACATTACAATAAGTGAATGATAAAAACAGACGATAAAAAGTTTGCCAATACCGAGAAAATCAACGGGAACATTAATCTATGTTAATGATTAATATTATATATGGGAGTGCACAGGACCATGACCCCTTCCAGCAAATACCCTCCTCTGAGCAGAAGATCGTATTGCTGGTTCTTTTAAGCAGAGTTTAAATAATTGAGAAGCAGAACATCCGTCGGGTATGACGACTACTTAGACGTCCGGCAACGCTTCTTTAAAATATCTACCTGGTCTCGAATCTCTGCTAGTCTTCTTTGGAGACCTAATTTTTCTCACTTGGGACACTGCTGTAGAAGTGGTTCGTTTTTAACCCCCTTGTTCAGGTACGGTCAGTCCCGCACTGGTGCTGGTATTGGATGTACCAGTCCCACATATCCATACACACACGGCGCCATATATCAATTTAGTGAAATTACCATATTCAAAAAAATTGACTTCATTTCGAGTTTTAGGAATATAATGCTTTGTTGCTATAAAATGCTGGAAATGGTTTTGAATTTCCAGATCGGTTTCCGTTCCATTCAAGATGCTAAGCAATTTTTCTCATATAGGTATTATAGTTTTCAGCGTTTACGGAATCTTTATTTTGGAGTGACTGTATACAAACATGAATTATGATACGTTAAAGGTACCTACGGTTTCAAAAAAACACGTTGTCAGATGTTCAAGGCATTTATTTAAAATTTCAAATTTATGATTGTTTATAAAATTAATGGTAGCAGTAAGAGAAAGGATAAATCAATATTTCCTAGAAGTTACTGAAGGTCATTTGTGTTAATTGAAATATTGCTATATTGTTTACCTTTCTGTAATAACTCATGAGAGAAGTTTACCTTAAAACTAATTTAGTCTTCTACAAGAAGAAAACATTTACGTAACATTCATTTGAGCTTTAAGACAAGAATTAATTTATTTCAACGCTTACTAGAAGAGTTTTTAGGAGCCGCGTAAGGCGAGTTGGCGTTTGGGCTTTGAAACTCGACTTTCACCAACTTCAGCTACCTTTCAGCTCGCATCAATGACTGTTTACAAGTTTGCGAAGCCTAATCCCATTCCAATAATAAAGTTACCTGTAGGTGGAAATCCAGAATCTGATGCAAATTTCAGCGAATACTACGAAGGAAATCAATATACTCTATTTCCCTAAAGCTCGGGAGGTCTAAGTGGAGCTGTGGTCAGTTCTGCTCGTCCTGTATTAATGACCCCTATGCGAGTATCCGCAGCCCAGTCTACGGTTTCCTGATTGGTTTGTTACATGTGTGACATTTCAACCGCTGAACACACATCAAAGTTATCGACGGCTGCAGAAGACGTAGGCGAACAATGAATTCCGTGCTGCGGGAACATCGAAAAGGGGTCGACCTCAAGGAAGCCCCATATAAAAATTATTAGGGGCAGTTGTATAATAACTCCGTACTTATTTTTAGTTTATTGCTTTTATAAAGTCGTAAAATTTTCCAATATATGGAAGAGCGCTTTTATAGCGATCCCTCTTTATTTAAAGCAAATAAGGCACTGTCCGCGATGCTCGTTGCGATAATCTACCCATAAAAATTTATGTAAGTTAGCCTGGTGCTGGAGCTAGCTTCGTGAAAGCCCGAAATAGTCTCTGTTTTATATTTTAACGCGATATATTATTGGCTATATCTGCGGCTCAAAGACGGTTGCAAAATCCCCTTTCATGCAGTGATTTGGGAGTGAAAACACATAAAGAATTTTATTTTTTGCAAAACAACATATGAAGAATACCAACGAGGTAGGAAGTTGGGGCTCACAGCGGGCGTTAGAAACTTCAGTTATGAAAAAGGCAGACGCCTCCAGCATACTGATTCCTATTTCAAGATGAGATCTAATTATACAAACAATATTTCTCTTTTTCCACACGTACTCATTCTTTCATCATTTACATAGCCAGTTTTGTACGAGGTCGTCCCCCAAAGAAATTTTCAATTTGCGTATTCCAATTCGGGATAACAGTTAGATCAAAAACGTATTCTCTACCTTGGTAATATAAAAAATACCTTGGAGTAACGTTTTAACCCCTTAATGTGACCTCACGAAACCCGCCTCGAACGTGCGGAAAATTTCTAAACTATGCGGTCAACTTTAATCTCCCCGGACAGCACCCACGTCCACAGAAATGTAACTTAATATTTAAAAGCTTAATTTGTGTGGTGTTACTGTGTTGAGCTAAAGTTTTAAAAACGCGCTCCATGATAATTAGGTTCGGAAAAAATCAGCTAAAAGCTCGAGCTTCTCGAGGCATTCGCTAATTCGGGCACGTAATGTTAAATTGGTAATTTACGAAAGTGCCTGTTGAAAAACAAATGCATATTTAAATTCCTGCTAGGTTTTACCAGAGTTAATTTTTTGAACACAAATGGTTAATTTTAAATCTGAAAAGAACTTCGAAGCGAGTATGGGATATTTTATCCTGTTTAATCGCTTTTCAGCCTTCGGCTTTTTAGAAAATGTAAACATAAATATAAGTTTCCATTCAACGAAGGCTTTGATTTGTTAACGACTAGTAGCGCTGTGTTTTAATCAATCCTGTCCATGTTGGCAATCAGTTCAATTCACATTCTAGATTATTCCCGGAAATACACTTAAATTTTAAGCTCATCATTTTAACTCTGTATAACTAATTGAACATCACCCTAGGTTACAACTACACATTAAAATAGATGTATTCAAAATATTTACCGTTTCGGTAGGCAAAGAGATATACATAGATGCAGCTCCTCATACTACTCGTATAGTATATATGCAGTGTGCCCCAAAACGAAAAATAAAAACATTGGAAAAGTTTCAAATTTAGAAGTAGTCCGGAGTGAGTGCTCTTGCTCGGTCGTGTGAGTGAGTGACTGCAGCGATACCACGAGCCGGGTGCTTTATCAGCTAATAGCTGTGTAAGTTAAATCCACACATACAGGAAATTTTTCTTTTTAGTATACATTGTCTATGAATACTTTTAATAAGAACGCACCAATTACGCCTATTGTGTAGGCAACCAACTATACACACAACTGAAAAACAGAAGCAAACGTCACTGTAGTTGTGAGTTATTTGAGTATGAAGGTTATGTTGGTGCAGTGTTTATATTAAATAAGTAAATCAAAATGAGTTGAACAACAACGACGATTATTATTGTAAAACATTAAATATCATTAACAGAAAACGGAAATGAAAATAAAATCAACAGTTACAACAAGTTTCCGAAATGGCTACCTTCTAGTTCTAAACAATAACCTAAACGGTATTGAAAAGCGCACACAGCATTCGCAAGAAAGTCAAGCTATTGCATTAGGTACGTATGCAATCTTTTAATTCATCAATACTTTGTATTGGAATATTTGTATACATTTTTGATTTCAGACATCCCCATGCAAAGAAGTCATTGGGCGACAAATCTGCAGAACGCGGGGGCCACGGTATAGGACCGAATCTTCCTATCCAACGTCCTGGAAACCTGTCGTTTAGAAAGTTTCTTATAGCATTCGTGGAATGCCGAGGAGCTCCAGGCATCTGAAACAACGGGTCGTCGATGTTTAAGATATCTATTGCTGAAATGATGTCCTTCTCTTAATAGCTCTAAACATTTGGCTGTATTGAAATTAGCATCAATAAAATATGGACCGATAAGTTTATTTTCAATTATTCTTAGCCATATGGTGAGTTTCCCATTGTATTGACTGTGAGTTAAGTTTTGTAAATGGCGGTTAGTGCGGGACCAGTATCTAAGGAATAAGATTAGCAGGATAATTGATAGTGGATAGATGAGGAATTATAATACACACCGAAAATTTTATGAATTGATTTCTCCATTTATCGTGAAAGTTGCTTCATCACTAAAAAGTATCTTGTTTAAAATGTATTCATCTTCATTTAGCAAATTAAAGAAAGTTTCACAAAAGATTGTTCTTTTTTCTTTGTCTTCATCGGATAGTTGTTGGTGATTCGAAAATTTGTACGTTTTATATTTATATTCTTCTAGTGTTATAAATACCGAGGTTTTAGAAACATTAAAATGTGAACCTATTTCTGGTAGTGATACTATGGGGTTTTCTTCAACGTAGTATCAAATATTTAATTTCATTTCTTCGGTTAAAAGGTAATTACTTTTAGTTTTTATTTTATGGGAATTTATGACGCATCCCTCTGATTTAAATTTTCTAACAATTGTTTGCATGGTTCGAATACAAGGAATAGGTCTTTCTAGATATTTTAGTGAAAATAAGTCTCTCACAGTTCTTAAGTTGTTATCGTTCTGATACCACATTAGAATTTCCACGTTTTCATTTTTACTGTACATGGTTGTATAAAACACGCAAGAAGACACTAAATAAAATCTAATTTTATTTTTTAACATTGAATTAATTTGATTGTTTTGGTCACAGCACACTTTAGTTGTCTGTATAGTTGGTTGCTGTATAATTGATGCGTTCTTTTTAAAAGTATGCATAGATAATGTATACTAAAAAGAAAATTCCCTGTATATTTACCATTAAGTGAAATATTTTACACGTACATCGAACGACATTTAAATTCTAATTGCTTTTCCCTATTGGGGTAAAGCAATAGCGCCAACTAACAGAAACTCAGATCACCTGCCATCTCCTATAAGTGGACTACAAAAAAATATCAATGGCAACCTACATTGTTATTAGAAAAAAAGCAAATTTTATCTGCCAGAACACTTTGAACCGTCATACGAACATAAATCGCCAGTACACACGGAAACAAACAAAGAAACCAAGAATAAAATTCCCCCAATCGTCTTACATGGGCCAGTTCATCACAAAACAGTTATCGCAGACATTGAAATCATTGTTAGAGATAAATATTCCACCAGTCTCAGTGGAACTTCACTGAAGATTATACTCTCGACAGAGAATGACTACAAGGCCTTAGGAAAATACTATTTAACAAATTAAATTGCATTCCACTTTTTTCAAAACCGTAATGAATGATCACTCTCAATTATGATTAAGAATGTTCCAATCTCTCTAACAGAAGAAGATCTAGCAGAGGAACTCTATCCTCGTATGCGCAATACGATTAACGGCCAACGAAAAAGCGAATGAAATCTTCAAAAGCGAACATATTTTCCACTCGCTAGTCAGGGTAGAAACACGGAGAACATCTAATAGTACACCACAATGTCACAGGTGTCAACGCTGCGGCCACATTAAAAACTATTGCCGCTTACAACCCAGATGTGTGAAGTGTCAGGGTAACCATATGTACACTGACTGTGATAAGGACAAAAATACACCCGCAATCTGTGTAAACTGGAGGTAATCATCCAGCCAACTTCAGGGACTGCAAATACTTTCAGGACTCCAAATTTTCCAGAAATGGAATACACACTAGAAAACAACAAATTAATAATAGCACTCAACCACCACCAGAAAATAATTTCACCAACTTTCCAAGCCTTAACAAAAACTCCATAAATGTAAATAATCATAATCAACCCTGTTAACCAAACAATAACTCATCTGAGACTGAACTTATAACCAATACAATCCTTACAACATTTCTAAATCTCATTGAACCCTTCCTTGGCCAAATAAAATTCTCGTTAACCAACCTTTTACCACTTCTCCTAAATGGATCATAACTGCAACAGAACTCTTATTTATTCAAACATCTTGAACTGGAACGCCAATGGACTGACGGCCCAACAAACGCTATTCACAACTTCTTTTCTAGCAAGATATAACATAGATAACATGCATATCGGAGACTCATTTGACTAATAATGATAGTATCAAAATACCTGGCTATTCCCGTTATCGCAATGATAGAGCAGCAAGAGTTGCCTCTACCGGGGTAGCAATCTTCATAAAACAAAAATTATTCATCATGAAGATACAACAAAACAATAGCAATCTAGAAACGGTAGCAGTCAAAATATAAACACATGAAGGCAATTACATTAAAATAATTAGTGTATATCGACAGCCAAACAAACAACTTATTGAAAGTGACATATACACTATTCACGATTGATTTGCCATCCAACAGGCTGTTCTTTTTTTCTTAATTTGCATTTCTGAAATATTATTTGATTGATTTCTAGAAATGTCAAAATGAAATTGCCCTGTTGCCAGCTCTAGAGTCCCCTACTTTTCTAAAATAATCTAGTAAGTTTAGAATTAACCTTCGTAAGGTCAACTGGGGTGCAAATGCACCCCAGGTGATTATTTATGTTCGTATTTTTTTAAATAAACACTATTGAGATATAGTAATTTTTCTAATCGTTTATTGAACATTGTACTACAATGTGCTGTGCTAAGAATTAATGTAGTATGCGTATTTTTATTGATATAATTTTATTTACGCTCTGGGGTGCATTTGGACCCCAGTTGACCATCTACGTTATAATATTTCCTATACCGGATGCAAGTTGCTGTTCGTCTTGCCGCTTCTGGGAATGCAAGCTTGCAGTATTGCAGGCTTCGACATGTTTCAACTTGATTTTAGGTTTCACTATAAATATAAACTTTTCTGTTTGTGTGCAGTATTAGTTTGTCTTGAAGTTGAGCAGTGCTAGTGTGCAATTCTCGCGTTTGTGTTGAAAATGACTTTTACACCTAGAAATCCTAACGCCCTGACGGACGATGAACTTCGCAGATATTTAGAAGAGGATGATGAAGAAGTGGATAATGTTTTGGGGGGTGTAGAAGGCGAAGAGAGTGAAGAAGAAGATCGGATAGAAGATGAATCGATTACAGATTCCGAAAATGAAAATGATTCCGATTCAGAACCTATAACTACTGTTGTTGATTCGACGAATGCCTATATTAGTAGAGATGGCTCAATTTGGGCAAAGACACCCGTAAGGACGGTCCGAAAACACCCAGGAAATATCATAAAAATTAGCGAAGGTTTGACTAAATATAGCAGTGGATTCAGTAACATTACAGAAGTATTTACCCTGATTCTATCTGAAGAAATAATAAACATAATAGTACAAGAAACAAACAGGAAAGCTAGACATTACATTAATTTATGGAATAATAAACATGAAAATGCATCTAATAGAATTTGGAAAGACATGGACAGTGTGGAACTTTGGGCATATATTGGATTACTAGTTTCTATGGGAGCTCTCAAATCCAGACAGGAACCTATTGAAATGCTTTGGACAACTGATAATGCTTATTGCCGACCAATTTTCCCTGTTGCTATCTCAAAACACAGGTTCAAAGAATTAACCGCTTTTATGCGATTTGATAATTTTGAAACTAGGATTGAACGTAGACAGCAAGATAAATTAGCAGCTTTCAGAGAGGTTTTTGAAATATTCGTCGAGAACTGTAAAAGAGCCTACATCCCTGGAAGTCATCTAACAGTGGACGAACAACTTGTAGGTTTTCGAGGACGTGCTCCATTTCGCGTCTATATGAAAAGTAAGCCAGATAGATATGGCATAAAGATTTGGGCATTAGTAGATTGTGCAACATTATATTCAATGAATCTACAAATTTATTTAGGAAAGCTGGGAAACAAACCTGAGAAAAATCAAGGCGTTAGGGTAGTTTTAGATTTAATTCAATGTGTGCCAAGTGGTCGTGGAATAACAACAGATAATTTTTTTACCAGCAAAGATCTGGCATTGGAGCTACAGAAAAGAAAATTAACGCTTTGTGGAACGCTAAGACAAAATAAAAGGTTTATTCCAAAGGAACTTCTACCACATAAAGAAAAGCCTCAGTTTTCAAATATGTTTGCGTTTCAACGAGAAGTAACCCTGGTTTCGTACGTGCCAAAGCCAGGAAAATCAGTTATTTTATTGTCAAGCGAACATCACGAAGACTCAGTGTCAACCGAAGAAACTGACTACAAGCCGGATGTAATACTCCATTATAATTCCACCAAAGGCTCGGTAGATGCTGTAGACAAGATGGCAAAGCAATATTCAGCACGAAGAACGTCAAACCGTTGGCCTATGGTTCTTTTCGGTCACCTAATTGACATGGGTGCAATAAATGCCTATCAACTGTGGCTTATTAAAAATCCTTCCGAAAAACAGGTGTTAGATGGTAGAAAAAAATTTTTGTTGGTTTTAGGAAAACAACTAATAAAGCCAAACGCCCTACGACGCTTTCAGAATCCCAAAATCAGGCAAAGTATTAAGAACCAAATAAGTGGTGTATATCCAGAAGCAACTACCCAACCTCTACAAAATATGACTATGGCAATGCAAGGGCGTTGTCATCTGTGCGAAAGGGGAAAGGACCGAAAAAGTAGGCAACGCTGTTCAAAATGCCATGTTTTTATTTGCACTACACGTTCTGTTAAAAGTATTGTATGCTTAAATTGCAATATATAATTTATAGCAATTGTTTAATTATTGTACAATAAACAAATTACTAAAGTTGGTTTGTTCTATTTTAATATAAGTTTCTAACACTTAAAATAGTCAAATTATATAAACGGGCTTAAACAAATAGCTGAAAAACACTGGGGTGCATTTGCACCCCAGTTGACCTTCTGACGTTGTTCTGTGAGTCGACCTTACGAAGGTTAATAAAACACATAATATATTATACCTACTTAATTGTGAGAATAGTGAAAGTTATTAACAAAGTTACTAAACTGCAAATTGTGAAAGATTTCAACCATTATAAAAGAGATAGGCCAGACTTCACACGATTTACGATTATAAATTGATTCATTGATATATTTGGGGTAGCATGTATTATTTCTTAAATATGCAATTGCAAATTACTTATAATTTTAGGTGTCTGAGCGTACTATAAGGGACATTTTATCACAAGGACAGGACATTTTGAAATCTTCCATTTGTAGTATACGCGCTAAGACGGACGTTTTCTTAAATTACACGTTTAAAAAAGATTTGCAACGACAAATTTGCAGTATCATCTAAAGAATGAACATTTTACTCTCGACAAATAAAATTATAGTTATTATTTTATTTATAATGAAATCATTATTATATCTAAGTATTATAAACCAATATTGAGCAGCAATAGGCGGACGTTAGATGAACAAACAAGCTCCACTGGCAACATTGCCTGCTTTCAAAAAACCCAACTTAATTAATTGATAAATTTCAATGATACCACACATTCCGCCAGATTTCCACAGCCTGTTGGATGGCAAATCAATCGTGAATAGATTATATGCGAAATATTCAATAGTAACGAACCCACAATTCTAATTGGTGATCTCAACTCTAAAAACACCATATGGGCATGTCGAACAGGTAACCCAGCTGGAACAAAACTCGAATCAATTGCAACTGTGCACAATCTTCAGATAATAACCCCTTAAGAATCGACATACTACCCATATCGGCTAGACCACGAGCCAGACATTATAGACATAATAGTTCAAAAACATTTTAAGTTGCAAATATTTCAAGAAGTTTGCGCTGAACTTAACTCAGACCACCTTCCGGTAATAATCTCCTTTATAACAGCAGCTTCTCGAAGGCCTAACGAACCAAGAATAATAAATCAACTAATAGATTGGAATATTTTCCAGGAATTCGTAGACAGAAACCTCAAGTACCCAAATAAGTTGCTAACCCCGGAAGAGGAAGATAAAATCCCTCCCTTGCAATTAACTTAATGAAACAAAAAAATCAACTGCGTAGGGAGTGGCAAGGTACCAGAAATCCTGCAACGAAAAACGTGGTTAATAACTGATCACATAGAATCAGTTCATACCATCAAAAAGAATTTTACATCAGGCACAAGAAATTCCCACAATATCCTCATGTAGTGAAACTTATAGTACTGACGAAGAGAAATGCGAAGCATTCGCCGACCACCTTGAAATAATATTCACCACTAGCATTCATCAAGATCCGTGCTTTGCTAACATAGTAGTCAGGCATTTAGAAACACACCTTCCACTAGCAGGAGATCAATGAAACCAACCTCACCGAAAGAACTAGCTTCAATAATTAAAACACTCCCACTAAACAAAACGCCAGGCGAAGATGGAATACCTAACATAAGCCTTAAGCAACTTCCCCGGAAAGCATTAGCTTACTTAGCTACCATTTTTAACATGCCTAAGAACGGGCTATTTTCCTATCAAATGGAAACATGCATTAATTCTTCTCTTCCTCAAACCAGGAAAACACAGAAAAGTTATCGCCAGCTACAGACCTATCAGTCTATTAGCAACGTTATCGCAATTACTAGAAAAAGTAATCAATAACCAGTTAAGTTATGAAATCGAGCGGTTACAACTATTTTGGGTTTAAAAATGAGAATACTACATGTCACCAACTCCAGCTTATTGTAGAAACAATCGAAACGGGTACGAAAATATCTAATACATAGCGACAGTTTTTGTGGATCTAGCACAAGCCTTTGATCGCATATGGATTGCAGGTCTAAAATACAAGCTTACTATACATACCATCCCAGGATACCTGAAGACTATCTTTTTCTCATACCTTGACAACAAAACGTTTGCTACTAAAAATTCATGCAACAGTATCATCAACAAGACACATCAAAGCAAGAATTCCCCAAGGGAGCATCTTAGGTCCTATTTTATTCAACATCTTTACCAACGATATCCCTAGCACAAAGCAGACTTAGCATTATTCGCAAATGATATTGCACTACCGACTAAAAACAACAATCTCCTAAATGCAATCACGTAATTACAACATGTAACAAATAAATTGACAAGATGGTTCAAACGCTGGAACCTAACGATGCACCATGATAAGTGCGCAGCGAAAATATTCACCCTCAGAAAAATCAACGAACCACCATGAATGTTTAATTAATAAAAACCCAATCATGTGAACACACACCACGGCAGCAGTGAAATACTTAGGTGTGTACCTAGATACTAGGCTCACCTGGAGGCTCCATGTAGCTAAAAATTTAACGAAGGCTATGCGAGATTATCTCAGCTATCCGCTTATCAACAGGCAATCGTCATTAAAACCTAAATGTGAAATATTGCCCTATAAAAAACTAATACGACCACTAATCCTTTACGCCTGTGTAATCTGGGGGAACACAACCAAAACGAACCTACAAAGAATCCAAGTGCTATAAATCAACATTCTTAGAATCTCCGTGAATGCCCCTTGGTGTATTAGCAACAGACTACTTCATACAGAGCTCGGTTTATATACAATTTCGGAGTACATCAAAAAGCTAACCATAAACGTTCACGCAAACATTAACAATTGTACTGGAGCAGTGTTCTATCAACTTAGACAAAGACAAATACACACACGGCTGAAACGCAATCTGCCACAAGATATTTACCTAAACCAAAGTGATAGTGACAGCGATGGTGACTAGCTAAACTATACAAACTAATGTATCGTATTAAATCATGAGTGTATCAACAGTAATTATAATTTCAAAAGTAATGAAACTAATCACCCTGTCACCCTAATAATAAAAAATTAGAAGTTCCTGTGTACAGGGTTTTTCGAAAGTTCAAATTTTACATAATGACTATACGTTACAGAGGAAGATAGTGTATACAGAATGAATCTGTTAAGACGAATCCTCTTGATATGTCGATTATTTAAAACATTAAAGGCACTATTTTCAAGCAGATTGTAATATGCAATTCCCTCATAAGCACCTTACAACTAATTTTGGTTACTCCAACTAGATATACCCATTTTTAGATATGCCTCATTTAAAAGTATCTCTAAATTCTGTTCTCCCGGTTTGTAATTTCAGCTAGATTTACCTTTATTTTATTTTAGATTTTACGTTAATGCCGAGCTACTTCGGACTAGTAGACCCAATTCACAACCCACCATCACTTTGATACCACAATTGCCAATGTGTAAAAAGTGATATGGTCTTCTGGCAATCGTCAAGTATGACAAAAGTTCCATTTAGCAGAGAAACCATAAAGTTCAGTTTGTACGTTTATGATGATAAGAACTCAAAAACCACGTTTTCTGAATTTCGTCACTTTTGAACCTATTACCCTATTTTCTTCAAATCTGAGTAACGCTTTAATTTCAATTAGTCTTTGAATTGGCTGTTGCATTTCGCAAACACTCTTAGTGTATTTACTGTTTTACAACCTTGTGAGATGGCGAAATCCGCAAAACAGTTGGTGCTTATCCATTCTTAGAATATGCGAACTTGTTTTCAGCTTCCTCTTTATGTCACCTTTCATGATTTGAACTATCTTGTAAAGATAAATCACTTCCACAGCTTGCAATCAGCTTTTCTGTTTAGAATTTGTCATCCACATAGAGAGAGTGTTAACAGGGCTAGGAAGAAGGAAGCAGGCAAGTGTACCTAAAGACAAAAACTGAAAAGTATTAGAGAACTTTAGGAAAAATTGACAGGTGGAAACTATATATAGAAGAACTATTCGAAGATGAAAGAACACAGAAACCCAGCTACAACAAAGCAATGAAAAACACTAAAGTTGATAAAGCCATCGGCCCAGATAAGATACCATCAGATTTAATAAAGCTAATAGAAGAAGATCAAATAGATGTGCTACTAAATATGTTTAACACTATCTATAAAACTGGAATAATCCCGAAAGAATGGTTACTGCCCACTAAAAATCTTGACGAAAATGCAGCAGATACACAGTTTGGGTTTAGAAACAGGTTTGGCACGAGGGAAGCTATCTTTAGTATTAACGTCCTCATACAAAAATAAGCTCGATATGAATGAAGATCTGTATGTATGCTTTGTAGACTTTCAGAAGGCTTTCGACCAAGTAATAAGCTTGTAGACATACTCATAAAAAAACGTTGACATGTGTGATATTCGTATCATAACCAATTTATACTGGGAGCAGAATGTGAAGGTAAGAATTGAAGGATAGTGGCGTAGTAATCAACGGGAAGAGAATAAACAACATACGACACGCTGGCGATCCCCCGGTTACTGGCCCAAAATACACAAGATCTACAAGAAATAACCGAACGATTAAGTAATAGTAGCGCTCAATAGGGTTTAAAGTTGAATCTGCAGAAAACGAAGTTTATAATTTTCACAAAAAAGCATAATTTACATGATCATCTAATAGTAAACAATAAAACGGTAGAAAGGACATACTCTTATAAGTACTTAGGGACTTGGCTTGAATCCACCGGACAACAGAAAAAGGATATACGAACAAGAATTGGAACCGCCAGAGGAGTTTTTCTAAAAATGAAAAGTTTATTAACTAACAGAAGCCTAAACCTAGAATTTTGAATGAGAATGGTTAGATGCTACATTTTATCGATACTAATGTATGGGATGGAGAGTGTGGCTCAATATATACCACAGTGTTGTAGTTTTCAATTAAACACAACTTGTTATTTATAAAGTATTTTATTTTAACAATTTTAATGTTGCGAGTCGAAACTGACTTGCTTTGAAGAGTGAAAAATTTCAACTAACTGGTCACCACACATTTTGTGACCAGTAAAGGTGGCATCTACCCTGATCATATTACAAAGAGAATGCCGTCCTTATTTTTAGGAAACCCAGCGGCTGCACTCATGTGGTTACAATAAATTATGCCAAATAAGTGAACGCAACATACCGCCCCCGTTGAAAGGCAGGCTTTCAACAAATAAACACCTTAAATTACGTACATTCTACCATAGTTAACAAGTTATTACACGTTACAAGAACACAATATAAATGCATGATTATGAAAACTAAATTACCAACAGAAAGAAGAAAAACAAAATGAAACACTGATATAACACTTTCAGTTTAAATCGTCATTGTCGATTGGCAGCAAACAAAGTTTTGTTGTTGCCCGTTTCACAACACCATTTTTGGTTTTAACTGTTGCCGCCCGAATAACACCATCCCGTCCTGGGTGAACTTCAACTATTCTTCCTAATAACCACTGTAATGGTGGCAGTTGGTCATCCTTCAGGATCACCATAGTGTTGGGTCCTAAATTGCAGTTTGAATAATGCTGCCACTTTTTCCTTGTTTGTAATTGGCCGAGATACTCTGATGACCACCGTTTCCAAAAGTGTTGCAGTAATTGCTGGACACGTTGCCAACGAGATAATCGGTTCATCTTTATTTGAGTTATGTCTGGTTCTATAGGAGCAACCAGTGAGTCTCCAATAAGGAAGTGGCTTGGGGTAAGGATAGTAAGGTCATCCGGGGTGTCGGATAAAGGAGTTAAAGGTCGGGAATTTAAGCAGGCTTCAATTTGCGTTAATAATGTGTACATTTCGTCATAAATAAGTGAAGCCACTCCGATTATTCGTTTCAAATGGTGTTTAACCGACCTAATACCAGCCTCCCACAATCCTCCGAAATGAGGTGACCTGGGTGGTATAAAATGCCAAGTTATATTGTCATTGGCTAATGATTCAATTACCCCGGTATTAAAGGTTTGATTTGAAAATAATTTCTTAAGTTCTAGGTTTAATTCGCGGTTCGCGCCTGTGAAGGTCGTAGCATTATCCGAATAGATGTGTGACAGTTTACCTCTTCGTGACATAAATCGCTTAAGAGCATTCAAGAATGCTTCGGATGTCAGATCGCAAACCAACTCCAAATGAATGGCCTTTGTTGCAAAGCAAATAAATAAAGCAATGTATGATTTTATGACCTTTCTGCTTCTACCATGACCTTCCTTTATATAAATGGGTCCAGCATAATCAACACCAGAGTGAATGAATGGACGAGCTGGCTTTACCCTATGTTTGGGTAGATCACCCATAATTTGATTTATACTACTAGGTTTTGCCCTATAACATTTTATGCACTTGTGCAAAATTTGACGTACTACACTTCGTCCTGATAATGGCCAATATTTTTGTCGCAAAATCGCCAACGTTGCTTGAGGTCCCGCATGCAATTGCTTCACATGCGTATGAGTGATAATTAAATACGTCACATGATGTTTTTGAGGTAATAATATTGGATGAGTTTGATTATAATTCAAACACGCATTTTTCAAACGCCCCCCCACTCTCAAAATACCATCATTATCTAGGAACGGATTTAATGAGATTAATTTGCTGGATTTGGTAACCTGATTATGTTTTTTCAGATCACTCAGCTCCTTTGAAAATGCATGTGCTTGCGCTATTTTAATGATCACAATATTGGATTGATTTAGTTCTTGACATGTTAAATTTTCAGTACGTTTATTGCTACTGTTTTTGCAATTATATGCAAATCTTAAACAATACGCAACAACTCTGCGTAATTTAGTTATAGTGGAATATTTATCAATTACCTCGAATTCTGGTATTACAATTGACGGATAGCACAGTTTTGATTCCTTTTGTTCAATAAGTTTTATCTCCATAACATTTATGTTATTTTTAGGCCAGTTTTGGTAATCAGAACTTAACCATTCCGGACCACTGCACCATAATCTAGACGTTGACAGTTGCTGTGGAGACATACCCCGTGAAATAATGTCAGCAGGGTTATATTCAGAATTTACGTGACGCCACTGTTCTAATTTGGTTAATGATAAAATTTCTGAAACACGATTTGCCACGAACGTTTTTAAATTTGAGGGCCTTGCTAACCAAGCTACAACTATGCTTGAATCGGTCCAACAATGTTGTTTGTTTATATTTACACTGAGTATTTTTATTGTTTTCTCTAATAACCGTGCGAGGAGTAAGGCACCACATAATTCTAGGCGAGGTATAGATATTTTTTTTAAGGGCGCAACT
Source organism: Limonius californicus (assembly GCA_014611495.1). Taxonomy (NCBI): domain Eukaryota; kingdom Metazoa; phylum Arthropoda; class Insecta; order Coleoptera; family Elateridae; genus Limonius; species Limonius californicus. Next base: position 22,253 of record JABXWE010014140.1, read on the forward strand.
CGTGATTTCGCACAAATTAAATGCACATGATGATTTTTATATGCATCTGTTATTCTTAAATACACACAAGCCCCGTATGCTACTTCGGACGCGTCGCAAAAGCCATGTATTTGAACTTCTGAGTATGGGTATTTGGGAATAATTTTCCTAGGAAATGTAAGACACGGAAGTTCTGATAGTTCATTTGCAAATTGCGACCATTGATTGTGCAATTCTGGCGCAACTGCTTCATCCCAACCTAATTTGAGTGACCAAAGCCTTTGGGGAATAATTTTTGCTTTAATTAAAACCGGTCCGATTAAGCCGAGAGGATCAAAGATTTGCGATGTTACCGACAAAATAAGTCGTTTTGATGATTTGTTTTTTAAATTACTTAAATCTAACGAGTATTTGAAGATGTCTGTATATGTATTCCAAAGTAATCCGAGAGTTTTGGTATCGGAATCGGGGTTTAAATTTATTATGTTGGATTGTTTTATATTGTTTTGATTATCAGGTAATAAACGGGTATCATTAGAAACAAATTTGCATAACTCAAAACCGCCACTAGAAAGAACGCGAATGAGTTGATCACGAAGAATTTTAGCCCCTGTAATACTATTTGCGCCAGTTAAAACGTCATCAACATAAAAGTTTTCCAAAATCGCCGAATGAGCTAATGGAAACTTATCTTTATTATTTATAGCTATTTGTTGTAGACACCTAATTGCTAAAAATGGAGCAGATGTAGTACCGTACGTCACTGTAGTCAACCGGTATGTTTTAATTTCTTCGTTACGTTCATTACGCCATAGAATTCTCTGGAAATCCCTATCTTGAGGGTTGATTATAATTTGCCTATACATCTTAGTTATGTCGGCTGTGAAAACATATTTATAAGTTCTAAATCGGACTAATATTGAAAAGAGATCTTCTTGTATTGTAGGTCCTACCATTAAGTTATCATTCAGTGACACACCTGTTGAAGTTTTGGCTGACCCGTCGAACACAACCCTAAGTTTTGTAGTTAAACTAGATTGCTTTAAAACAGCATGATGGGGAAGATAAAATGATTCAGCTGGCTCGACCTTGGAAGTAGGTACTAGTTCCATGTGCCCCAGCTCTAAATACTCAGTCATAAATTTCTTGTATTCTAATCCTAAAGGAGGATTTTTACTAAATTTATTTTCCAACGTGAATAGTCGTTTAAGTGCATAATCCCTAGACAATCCTAAGGGTTTTCTATTTTCCTTGAATGGAAGCCTTACTACAAACCGTCCCTCCAGGTTCTGGGAATGTGTTGTTTGAAAATGAACTTCGCATTCCGATTCCACAGGCAAAAGCGTTTTTATATTTGGATATTCCTCAATTTCCCAAAACCTTGTTAATTTCTGATCTAGGGTACGTAATGAGAGGTTACAAGACGTAGTATTTAAATTATTCCAATTCCTTAAAGTACCGCCCACAATCCAACCTAACAAAGTTTCTTGTAAATACGGTTGATTTTTAGACAATTTTATTTGTTTGTTACATAATAAATTCCAAAATAATTCTGCACCTAATAGCATGTCTATTTGCTTCGAAACATTGAATGCTGGGTCGGCTAGTTTAATATTTTTAGGAATTTCCAATTGATTTACAGCAAATGAAAGCAATGGCAAATTTTCCGTTATTTTTGCAATTATCAAGCAATTTATATTTGCAGTAAATGAACTATAATGGGATTTTATATTAACCTGCACAGACTGTGTAATTTTCGTAGCAGTTTGTGTTACCCCTGATATAATTGTGTTAATCTTAGTTGATTTTAAATTTAATTTCTTATATAGATCTTCAGTTATAAAATTGGATTGAGATCCAACGTCAAGGAGAGCTCTGCAGGCTTGCCTTTTGCCCTTATCATCGCGGACATATATCAATGCCGTGGAAAGCAGTACTTGCGATACACCTTGGATTTCGCGACAATGATTTATTGTTGATGTTGACGCTATTGGTATAATATTTGTTTCCAAGTTCGTAAACGTTTCAGTAACTTGTGGTACTTGCGTTTCAAAATGCAGCAAGCTATTGTGCCTTTTGCTACAGTACTTACATTTAATGCTCGCAATGCAATTCATTGTTTGATGATTGCCCTTAAAACAATTGACGCATAATTTGTTATTTTTGATTACTTGAAAGCGCTCTTGGGTAGGTAATTTTTGGAATTCTGTACACTGATTAATGCTATGATTTTGCTTGCATATATGACATGACTGCATCTTTTGTGCAGCTACATGAGACATTGAACGAAAATTAATTTTATTTGGTACGTGTGCTTTATTTAAACTAGTTGACATCGGCGAATATTTTTGAAAAGGTGTTTTATTACTTAACGATTCTAGCATTTGGCATCTACGCGAAAGAAAATTTGTCATTTCCTCCATAGTGGGAAGATCGTTTTTAAGCGTTAACGACTCCCATTCTCTGTTAGTTGAATAATCGAATTTTAACGTCAATAAATGAATGATAATAACGTCCCATGAATCTGTGGGCATTCCTAACGTTTTTAAAGCCCTTAAATGAGTATTAACAGTATCTAATGATTGTCTAAGAGATGGTGCTGACTCTTTAGTCACCGATGGTAAATTAAACAAAGCATCAATGTGATTTTTAATTATTAAGCGTTTATTTTCGTATCGTTTTCGCAAAAGTTGCCACGCGGTGTTATAGTTATCGCCTGACACCCCTAACGAAGCTATCACATTTGCAGCTTCACCTACTAAGGTTGATTTTAGATAATGGAATTTTTGAATATTGGTTAAATTACCATTGTCGTTGATCAATGAGTTGAAAGTGTCATAAAATGATAACCATTCCTGATATTGACCATTAAACGACGGTAAATTTAGCGTTGGTAGTTTTACTTGTAAACTTAAATTATGTTCACTGTTCGAAATATTACTAATGCTTTGTAATGCTAAACGCTGTTTGTCCGAAATATAATTTTCAACATTTGCAATTAATTTGAAATATTGGTCTTCAAAATTTTCCCGTTCTATCGTTTGTTCTTCACCTTCATTAATTAATTCGATTTGCGATTGCACATCCTCGTATTCTTGCCATGTGGGCTCAAATTTTAATAAACGAAGTTGTAATTCTTTTAGGTTGCTACTCTCGTCGGATATACCTTCAAAGTAATTTTTAAACCTAGTTAATCGCGCCTTTATTTGACTTCTTTTATTTATTAGTGATTTCATATTATCTTCAACAGTAATCATTTTAAATAATGTTATTATATGCAATTTAATGCTATTCCTAATTACGATGCGAACAAAGTGGCTTCAATTAGCTACTTCGAAATGTACACACCAGCACAATAAGTAATGTAATAAATGATGGTCAAGGTAATAGGAATTAATATAAAGGAAAGTGGAAAACTCACTTACGTAGTCTTCATTGAAAGCAGATCGCTCTGATGATGATACTGCAACATCAGTAGGCGGCTGGTTGATGGACTTAATCCGGCTCGTCGAAGGACCAAAATGTGGCTTAATATACCACAGTGTTGTAGTTTTCAATTAAACACAACTTGTTATTTATAAAATATTTTATTTTAACTATTTTAATGTTGCGAGTCGAAACTGACTTGCTTTGAAGAGTGAAAAATTTCAACTAACTGGTCACCACACATTTAGTGACCAGTAAAGGTGGCATGTACCCTGATCATATTACAAAGAGAATGCCGTCCTTATTTTTAGGAAACCCAGCGGCTGCACTCATGTGGTTACAATAAATTATGCCAAATAAGTGAACGCAACAGTCACGCACGCGCTTTTCGGATGTCTGATAGGTCAGTTCGCAGAATCTTACAGTTTGACCTTCATTTACATCCGTATAAGATTATAATTGTTCAAGAACTGCGCCAAAACGACTTCGTGAGGCAACACAGGTTCGCAGAAGCGATGTCGGAATTGCTGACAGACGATATCGTTTTGATCACGAGTGAAGAGGCCCACTTTCATTTATCGGGGATGGCAAGCAAATCGAATTTTCGGTACTGGGCACTCACAAACTCGCAACAACTGTATCAAAAACCTCTGCACTGTGAGAGAGTAATTGTTTGGTGTGGCGTATCTCGAACCTGCATTATTGGGCCTTATTTTTTTCGTGAATACGGACGAACAGTGACTGTTAACGCAGATCGCTACCTTGCATGTTGCGTGATAATTTCCTGCCAGAAGTAAGAAGACGACGCAAGAACCTCAACACAGTTTAGTTTCAGCAAGATGGGGCGACTTGCGATACATCAAGAGCAACAATGGCTTTTTAAAACAATATTTCTCAGGAAGCCTGATTTCATTGCGTGGGGATGTGCAGTGGCGTCCTCGATCACCGGACCTGTCACCTTGTTACTACTTTTATGGGGCTACCCAAAAGCTCAAGTTTACACAAACAAACCTCGTATTGTTGAAGCTCTTTCCGAAAACATAACGCGAGAAATTTAAAGGAGTATGGACAATTTCGCCACCCGTCTACTACAATACCTCGACAGAAATGGACGCCACCTAACTGATGTGATTTTTCGTAGTTGATTATTTTTTTTTATGTTTCGTTATGTATTCTTAAATGGCAATGTACCAGTAATGTATGAAAATAATAAATTTTCAAATTGATTCGAAAACAAATGTGTGACAATCTTTTCAAAAACACCATATCGCCTTGCCGGACCTTGTATAAACATTAACGTTTAAATTTCAATTTTGCAGCAATTGGTTTATATACATATAAACTGGTTTCCTCACTTTCCTGTAGAACAAATGTTCTCATAGAAGTAATTCAGTTTTTATAGTGCATATTTTACTACGATTAAAGCGAAAGGAACATTAGGGTTATCAAATCAACGAATATTTGAATCTTTATATTACCGATTTATATGAAATTTATGGATATGTAATGTAATACAGAGATGAGTAAAATATGGTTGTAGGTTATTTGATCGCTACCACTTGTGAGCCGCCATTTACTTGCCACCGATTGCTCGAATGCTGATTACTCGCTGGGAAAGATACTTGCCAAGACAGTTGCTCGCCATCCGTTTGCTCGACAGCCAACTTGCTCGTAGTACTAAGTGTAACAGCACCAGAAGAAAAAGTTTATATTTTGTGAGGTGCCTTCATTTGTAAATCATTTGATTCATAATTAAAACCTTTACTTCTGTTTTTAGATACTATAGGTATAGGAGGAGTATTATGTTTTTATACATTTGGATATTTTAAGGAAATGTTCGTTTGTACATCCAACGGTGTGGTTCGGAGTTGACGTTAAACTGTAGGTCCCTCGTGTTTCTACCTTAGCGCTGAGGAGAAACACGTGGCAGAGTAGAGGCCAATGCCCAGCAGTGGGACAAAAAGGCTGTCAGTGATAGATGATAGATACGAAAACCCAAAAAAATGTTTTTATAGAGAGTGTATGTACGCGCGTGTGTGAGTGTGTGGTCCTGGTTATCGTGAAAACAGCCGACGTCTCTGATTTAAAAGTATAAAATATAAATTCAGACCGTTAAATTATTAATAGCTTTAAAGTTATGGCCTATGTAATAAGAAATATTTTACTCACATAAACGTGCAGTTTGTAGATAGATGTACTTTTTACAAATTATTTAGAACGTCATTTATGTAGTACTTTAAAGTGTATGAAATGTAATCTATAATTTGCTCATGTTCTTTTATCATACTCACATATTAATTCAATTTAATACAAATTGTGTACATGTAAACCATAATCCTACACAATTGTGGAAAGTTTTATTGTGGAATCTCAATAGCAACATAGACTACAAAAATATATGTATACTTCATTGGTACAACTAAATTCGGCAATTTCATTTGAAAGTAAATAGCTGTCTATGGTTGAAACAACATTTCACTGTAAAAATAGTAGTCTATAACTGACAATTTAATGAAAGTACTAAATTTTGGTATCAGTAGGGCAAAACAAACTATTTACAAATTAATATTAAGTTATAACAATAAAATATCAAGTGAAATGCAAATTCATAAGTTTTGTTCTGTATGTTTGAAGTGCGATAATAAAAGCATTATCAAAAATTGCTTTTAACGGGCGGACACTATCGTACTAAAAAAGAAACTGAACAAAACTTATACATTTTCTCTTACAGTTTGATGTTATAATTTAATATTAATTTGCACATAGTTTGTTTTCTTTATAAATAGTAATACTGTGTAGTTTAATTACAATGTCACCTATGTGTCTATTTTAGCGCGGAGGATAAGCACGTGGAATAGAAGAGGCTAGTGTCTAGCCGTGAGACGAAAAGGCTGTTAATGATGCTGATTGTATATGGACTGAACTACTCTTAATTTGTCAAGGTTGTACCCTACACTTATTCGAGTTTGTGATTCTTAATTCTTAAAACTATAATGCAACTATCGAACTGACGCTGATATTATTTACCTTTAAAATGATGTATATGTGATTGGGTAATAATTATCCAAATGCAAATATCTCACTTATAATTAATTTTAGAACAAAACAAAAAAAAACTTTTAAGCAAACATGGTACAATTGCGAGGCTACTAGTAAATTTGATATATAAGACAATATGGCTTGTTTCTGAATTAAGCAGAGCGGACATTGTCTTATAATTTTTAATAGTGTCTGCATTTTCAGCCTATTTTGATTGTCCAATATATGCTTCTCAAAAACTTGATATATAACTGCCTGCTTCAAATTAATAATAAATTAGTTTTTTGAATTTGAAGAACTATTACCCAATCGTTTCATACCTTATACCAAATGTTAATGACAAAGTAAAATAAGCTTCTCCGCTTAATCGGGAAGTCAGCCATGGTGTTTTGTTTGTCTAAAATGTGTAGTAGTACGGAAGTACTTTTATAAAAAATATGTTGTCTGTAGCTTATAATAACTGAATATAGCAATTCGTGGTGAATTTAAAACAGCCTGTATGTGACAAAATAATGAAATTGGTACCATCAGAGATGTGTCAAAAATATATTAAAGCGTGAGAACGAATGCATGCAGAATATCGAATTCGATCATTTGGACCGTGTCTAAATATTCTAACAGAATATACAGATGCTTCCTTGCTGCAAATATTTCAAATAATCTTCACTAATAAGAGTAATATGTGTTCGTAGATCATTCTTTTCTAACATTTGGTATCAACGTTTGTCAACCACATTTTCAATGCAATTAGTTGAATCAATTATACAATATTATACTTGAAAATACAAACAATGGCGTACAATACGATAGTAATTGTGTATTATGTAATGTTTAAAAAGTTTTCAAAGTTTTACCTATTATAGCCAGAGTTTTTAAAATATTTCCTTGGATATTTTATCGAGAATAACAAACTCGAAGCTCATTTGCATGAATACTTTACATCTTCCGTAATCAGTTTTCCATAATACTTAGAAAAAAGCCCTAGCGCGAAATATTTCATCATAAAGTCGTAAGATATTGTAACTCCAAAATGTTCGTGTTTTGTTTATAGACTATAAACGTGGCTCTTATTATATCAGCAACAAAACTGCATTAAGAATTTTTGCCATAAATGTGCGTACTCCCGTATGTTTTAATTTACTTTATAGGTAAAAACCCTTTTGCATAGAAATTAACTAACTATAGGTGATGGTATCTCATAATTTAACATAAATACGTTCTGAAATTGAGTAAACATTACATCAGTCAATTGACTGATGTAATTTTTTATTAGTGGTTGTATGTGTAGTTACACATAAAACCACTACGTTGAAATTAAAAAATGTCGTTTGGCTGCTTAGTTGTATGTTTATAAATGCAGTTTATACTAATTAGACAGGAAACTGATCAATCATTTAAATGTACTGTTATATTTCGTTGACTATATAGGATGAAAGGGTGTAGAAGCGATTCAAGTAATTCTCCAAGAGATGTGATGTTAGTTACTTATTTTTGGAAACATATTTTTAGACTAACAATTAATTTTTAGTGTTTGCATATTTACGATGTATAGATGCCATTCCAAGAAATATTTAATTAATGTGTAAAGTATTCAATGAATTGTCATAAATTAAAAATTATAGGTTTTTCATAATATCGAACCGTCTTAACCCTTGATTGATCCCCAATTTGTTTAGTTAAACCGTATGAAGATGTCGTTTAATTGAAGTAAGATCACCAAAAAAATAGAAGAGAGCGTTACTGTAAAACTATCGACTTTAAGAGTAATTTGTAGAAACATATTCAAAAGGTATGTTAATGTTAAACATTATCTTAACCATAACAGTATTTCTATCTCCTAAAGAATAAAGATTCGTACAATTATGGCCAATTTAGGCTCCTATTAAGGATTATTAAGTTTAAACCGCCACCGTTGTTTCTTTAAAATGGATAATAAACTTTCTAGGAAGTATGAGTTGATGTAACAGTTATCTTACACCCACAATTAAAAGAAAAACGAAAATACCTCTCACAGCTATTTCATCGCCTTGCAAATTTACAATACGTAAATACATTTTTTGTAAATGATGTTATTAGTGTTGCATCCAGGACAAATACCCACACGGGCATTCCAACTCTTAAAATAGACTTTTCAAAAGCCAAATACTGAAAATTAAGTATTATTTTTCGGACCTCATATGGTCAAACCACCTCGTGGTGTAAAATTCACTTTACAACCACCTAAAAATTAGAAATTTGCATAAATTTATTATATCAAAATTACACTCATATACATTGCGTTCTTTAAAATATCTGTTTTCTAACAAGTGAAAATCTGTGTGCTTTACTAAAAAGCCAAGCTATTATAGAATGACAAAAGATTACAATATATTTTATAAAAATCAATATATCTTGAGAATGAAGTATTCTTCCATGTTAAGTGTTTGGGTACTTTGTTATTATAAGAAATTTAGGAGAAGAGTTTCGTTTACTATTTCTCGATAATTACAAGGAATACTGTTAATAAACAATAAAAGTATGAAACATGTAGTTGGTAATTATACTTAGCCTTGAAAACAAATGCAATAATTCAAATGACGTTTGTTAATGTTAGTAGTGTTTGTAAGCAACAAATTAATAAGTTTCTGGCGTTTGAATTTGCTTATGGAGTTTGTTGTTGAAAATCCGTCTAAGTTTGATTAGCTTGCGGTCCTACAATTTTTATGCGCTGAGGGTGTGCAGCCATTGCAGATTCATATGCGAATGGAAGCAGTGTATGGAAATGCATGTATTGCGTATCTAACTGTGAAGGAATGGTGCCGAAAATTTAAGGATGGAAAAGAGGGGACTATGGACGAGTCGCGACCAAGTGCACGGTGTACCGCATTAACAGAAAGCAATGTGGCATGTGTGGAAGGCCTTATTAGAGAAAATCATCGAATTCAATAATTAGAGAATTAGTGAAATTTCAGAAATTGTTGGTGCGAGTGTAGGATCTGTCGACAGTATTGTTCGTAATCTGGGTTACAGCAAAGTTTGTTCGCAATGGATTCCTCGTCTCTTGCCTAATGAAAAAAAAATGCTTGCGAATGGGTTTAGCTCTGTAACGCTTCACAGCCTATAGGCAAAATGGTGATGACTTTCTTCTGTCAATAGTTGCTGGTGACGAAACTTGGTGCCATTATAACGAGCCATCCAGTAAGTGATCGTCGATGCAGTGGAAACATTCAAATTCACCGCCACCGAAGATGTTTAAAGCACAACGTTTTGCTGGCAAGGTGATGTTAACATTTTTTTTCAACCATGAAGGACCCCTGTTGATAGAGTTTAAGGAACCAGGAGTAAATGTCAATGCAAATCTGTACAATGAAACTTTGAACAAGGTTCACCAAGCAATAACACGGAAACGTGCAGGAAAACTTACGCGTGGGGTCATTTTCTGCACGACAATGGTAAGCCTCAAGTTGATAATGTGCTAAAAGAAAATCTTCAACGAAAGAAATGGAAGGTTTAAGAGCATCCACCGTATAGTCCGGATCTATCGCCTTGCGATTTCCATATTTTTCGACCGCAGAAAAAGGCGTTAAAATGTCGGCATTTTCAGTCCGACACAGAAGTACAAATAGCTGTGAAAGACTTCTTCAATCAGCAGCCACAAGAATTCTATGAGCAGGGTATACGTCGGTTAGTAAAACAATGGGATAGGTGCCTTAACTGTGACGGTAATTATTTGTAATTAAATTGTAGAATAAATTTTTTATAAAGCAAAGATGGGTTTCAATTGAAGACACCTCGTATTAGTGCTTTGATATTTTAGTAATAATACAGTAATATTTAGTTAAGAATAGTCTTTAGAACAAATCTGCACATTTATTATTTCGAAGGAAACAGATGCACATGTAATAACACATTTATGATTTTCTTGTCGATTTATTATTTTTATAAGAAATAATTTTAAGTTCTTCTTTATTTTAGTAAATTCTAATTTAAATATTTATTTTTTATTAACTATTTGTTATTCTTCACAATAAATGTATACTGTATGGCCTTGACTTACGTGCTTACTGTTTTCTCAACTGTAAAACTTTCATGACGTGACTTTTCGGGTTTCAATTGAATTGAATTATGCGGTTAAATTGTAATTCGGTAATACTAAAATGTTAATATAATCAACTTGAATTGCTGTCTACAATCTAATCATATCTATTATTTTTAATGCCGCCATTTTTTCATCATAAAGTCGTGGACATTTTCAATAATTATATATTATTGGAATTTTGTTTATGTAATAATGTACGGGGGTCCCGAGTTGCGCACATTCGTCGCCCGTTCACGTACGATCAGGAGTGGTCTCCGGTCAGTACTTGGACGGGTGACTCGAAGGTTGCGTTAACGCGGCGCCTCTCTCCCACGAGGATTGATCACTATGGGAGAGTAGATCAACAACCCCCCTTATGGGGGAGACTTCTGCCCAACAATGGGATGTTGCGGGATAATTAAAAAAATAATGTCCAGTATTTATTATTCATTTTTTTGAGGATAATCTAAAAAGCGAAAATTGACACGGTAAATCATGGAATCAAACCAATATAGTAGAGTAGATATTTTTATTGCAATTTTCAAAGCCTTCACTTTATCTATAAAGAACCCGATAAAATGGATAACGTTGATGAATTAGTGAATGTGATTGTTCAGAAGCTTAGAAAGGTCTCATTACTTTAAAGTTTATTGGAACTTTAAACTTGGGATTTTCTATTTCAATCTCAAAATTTCTGACAATCTTCAATCAATGTCTACCCTTAAAAAAATTAAGAGGAAAAGGATTAATATATAGTAGTTATAATATTTAGTCGCATTAATTTCTTGAACTGTTAAGTATGGTCGTCTTTGAGTCGAAGTATAGACATTAACAGCAAACATTAATTCAAGATAGAGGCTTTATGGGCGTAGAGAAAAACGTATACCTTGGACAAGTAGGACCACAAATGAGCAAGTGCTTTGACTAATGAAAATCGATCCACTGTAGCTAAAAACAATAAAGAGAAGAACAACTATGTATCTAAACCACAATTCGGTGGACAAAAATATGCTCTCCTACAACTAAACATATAAGGAAAACTCCAAGAGAAGCAAGAAATAGGTACAAGAAGAATGTCATGGTTCCAGAGTATCAATAAATAGACCGGAATGAATATGGAAGAGTATTGGCATACGGCAGCCGATAGAGAAAAGTTCAAAGAAGGGATTGCTAAACTCTGAAGTCGGAGGCCGTCAAGAAGAAGAGTTTTGAAACTCCTAACGGGCTTTAAACATTCACAAATATTTTTGTATGGTGTATGACAATATACCTTGAAGGAAGAGTATCTACGAATAAGCAAATAATACAGATGTATATAAATAATACCTCTAACGATATTCGTTCTGTTCAGTTCACATGTTAAAAATTAAGCGCAAACACCGCATCTCACAGCTACGATATATTGTAAGCTAAGTTATCTAAATCTAGTAGATTCTATTTAAAATGGTAGCAGATTCAATATTACTACATAACAATTTATGTATTACAATTAAATTAATAAGAAATATCTATAGCCCTGAGCGAACACTTTTAAACCGAAATATTTAGCTATTACGAAGTGTAACTTATCTTGACGCTTTGGAATTATATATGGAAATTTAATATTGGTATTTGATACTCTTAATTTAGTACGTAAAGATTCTTTCGTCCCACAGTTCTTTGTCTGGGGAGGGCCTTCTTTTATATGTTTGTGACGTGCATGTACAGTAATGTACACAAACATGTGGGACCTGCTGGTTAATACGGACTCCGAACCGCAGGAAGTTTGTTGAACTCCTTCTCCAGAGAAGGTACTCTGGATAGAAGTACTTCGGTGATTTGCCATTGCTTACGGAGGGTAAACAGGCTTGTAAAAATTCACTGCTCCTGGACCTAGGATCGAACCTAAGTACTTACTTTGGTGTAGCAGTTCAACGCACTAGCCGCTGTGTCACGCCCGCTCCTTCGTAAAATTTAAAATACTATCACTTTATTACAGGTTGGAACAGCCTAAACTCTTGATCAAAAAGTAGTACTTTTGAAATGGTTTACGTAATGGCGATTTCGCTTTTCTTAATGGAATATTATTAAAGTTACTTCAGTAAACGTAATATAGTTGAGGTCAGATTATATACGCCAGGCTAAGCTAAAATTCGGAAATTACTTCATCGAAGAATGCGGCACTATTCATGGCCTAGAAACTATGCGAACGCTGAATGTAAGGAAAACCTCGGAAATCGGCGTCCCTAACTGCAAATTAACACCGGGAACAAACTGTCCACTGATATCTAAACCAAAATTAGCTCGCAACATATATGTTGTTTTACCGATACAATGTAAATCCTCCTATTGCATTCAGTTGAATTCAGATGATTACCATCTGAATTATTCGCGAAGAAGTTTGCCAAGGATGCGATATGCAAACTAGTTTTAAGTAAATAATCCAAGTCGTTTCGGTACCAGCATTTTCACTAATTTGATTTGACCGAAAGTGAAAAAGACGGATTTCAGTGAATCAAGTATCTCTCAAGAGGAAACTTTTTCAATCATGTCGTTTTAAAGTTACCCGTTAAAACAAACTCAAATGTAGGGAGAGATGTAACGATGTTTTCAGGGGAACCATTCCGTTTTTGCAGATTTAAAAGGAAAAATGCTTTCCTTATCACGGAAACACAGCCAGCCTCTGCGAAGCTAAACCATGTGTTTCACCCGGAATACGATTATAGGTTTTCTTAAAACCCCGATTTAGTTCGTTGGACAAATTCCGAGATTTGTTTGGCATCCTAAAGGACTTGTCGTTTAGACAAATACAGACTAGCTCTTAGAAAGAGAAACAAGAACAATTTCGACACAAAGTGTTTGTTTTATTTCATTTAAGTTACTAACGCAAAAATATTGTACTGTAAACTATTTGGTGGGTTAAGTAATTTTCTGTAATGTTTCAGAAAACTAAATTTGTTTTAAGACAGTTAGCCATGAAGTTTGTAGTGAATGAAACAACTCGGTTCATACAAAAAGTTTTCAGACTTGGAAAGTTTCAGCATTTCTTACACGAAAGAACTATTTGTACTCTTTGGAAATGAGAAGAGTCCCGAAGAAAAATACCTGAAAGTTAGATCGTGCGAAAAAGGACATCGCCGAACATGTCTAGATAACACCTAGACATTGCGCCAACATAAGTGAAGCTTTTCGTTTAACTACTCTGGTCTTAATAACCATTTAGATGTTATCGCTACGAAAACTTGAGACACTCCAATAAGCACAGTAATTGCACATTAGTTCGTAAACGAGAAAATACCGAAATCAACTGACAGTTTTCTTTGGCACATACTAATGTATTTATCGGTTATAACATGATTTTCACAAAAAGTTGGATAAAATACACCGCAGTTGTAACTAAGAGGAAAGAGAAGAAATAATTACGAATTTAGGTTCGAGAGCCTAGTTTTATTAGCATTGCGAATGTAATTAACAAATTATTATTATTATTTTTTGAATACTGGGATGAGTTACTATTTTACACTCCGTTTTCTTAGGAAAACCGCATATGTTTGCGATTGTTTTGCCTTCTGAACACCCATTTTATTTATGTAGGATTACACGAAATATTGTATTCTTGTAATACAGGAAACTCAATAATTTGTGGCAACGCCTTCAGGAGGGTCGACGTGATAACTAAACGTTATATCAATAGATAGGGTTGTATCTCTTCCATATTAATAATAGGGAATAGATTCATACACACCATTTCTGGCTGTAATGTTTGCAAATTGCAGATACAAATAAAATAAGAAAATATAAGGTACTTGTAGCTTATGAGTTAAGAATGTTATCTGCACAGAGTAAACAGGAATGAAAAAGGCAATAGGTTTTCTATTACGAATAGGATGCTTTTGAAAAATAGTACAGTTACAATGTCGTTGAATGAGACACGTTTCCAGGTAACAATTAATGGGAAATTATCAGCTATATTTCAAAGTAACTCTGGACTAGCCGGCCTTGGTGGTCTAGTGGTTAGCGCATTTGCCTTTAGATCCGAGGGACGCGGGATCGAACCTGGCTGAGGTCGGCGAGATCTTTCTAGCGGGGAAAACTCTGAAGATGCGCCTTCTGTCGGATAAGAAGTAAAGCCGTAGGTCCCGTGCCACTACGATGTGTGACACGATAAAATCACTACTGGAGTTGGAATTACCCCAGATAGGCAAAATTCTTAGTTAAGGTGTACTAATTGTACACCTTAACCTTAACCAATGATGGCTAACAGTCGTAACAAGAATGAGAGAAGAATTAAAGGAAAGGTGGCTGGTTTTAGAAGCAAACAAAATAGTGGCACAAATAAATGAAAATAAATCGAAGTACATTGTGTTTCGAAAGAAAAGGCAGCTTCTCGGACAAATATTGCAAATGGAAATTACAGAAAAGAAAATCAACCTGAATAGCTTACCTAAGTACCGAAATCGATGTGAATGGAGGAATTAAAAAGAAACTGATTGTAGGAAGCAGGAGCATAGAATCATTGAAAATATATAGGATAACAATTTTCAAGGAGAGTAAAAAGTAGCCTGTACAAAGCGCCATTAAGATCTGGGTGCTACAAAAATACGATGTTAATAGGTTAGAAACCTTGGACAGAAAATGTTAAGAATAGTATACGGGGAGAGAACGTCCAAGATGTTTGAAGAAGAAGAACAAACACAGAGTTAGCTGAGTTACATAAACAAATATATAAATGTTATAAAGCAGAACAAAAAAGTGTATAGAGCATATAAACAGAACGGAAATTTTGAAGAGATACAAGGAAAATGTTATTCAAAGATACAGGAGGTAGTGATCGTAAAGATCTAGAAAAGTGTTAGAAGAGTGTGTTGAAGAAGACGTGAAGTCCCTGGATGTGACTGAAAAACCTGGCAAGGGAGAGAAATAAGTGGAAAGAAGTTGTCAAAAAAGCCATAGGCCTTACAGACCTCTCGGGCTGTCTCGACTGTCGTGTTACAAGAAGCACCAGCAGAAAGTTATCCGACAAGACCTGAAGATGGCAAATGTGACTTTGCCGAAATGTCAACGAAAAGACAACCACCCCGGTCCGTCCCAGGACCAAGAAGTTGCTACGTGGAAGAATTCCTGGAAGTCAATCATAGCACATCCGCGGGAATCTCAAAACCAACATACATATATATATATATATGTATATATATATATATATGTATATATATATATATACATGTGCAATGGATGATACCAAGCCCGGTACATACAACAGGCACTCAGAAGCCCAGGTCTCCTTAACGCGATAAGCACGTACAGGTCGAATATATTTTTAACTTGTAAGGTTATAGACAAAGGCAACCTGAGAGGGGTAAGATTATTTCATATACAACAAAAAATATAAATGACTGATATAACGAAGCCCTTTACATACCGTCGATTATGTGAAGCCCATGTGTATAAAATGCGAATATATGATGCAGTTTACGAGTCCTTGCTGTGTTGCCTTTTAAATATAGCTGAGTGTTGGTTTCTGGCTTCCTAAAATCAGTCTTTCTGTTGACGGGAAAGTGTATGTGTGAAATACGATGAATCGTTCAAAATTGTTGGTCCAATTGGCAATTGGAAACAAAATT
>JABXWE010014141.1:0-26986 GCA_014611495.1 Limonius californicus
ATAATTTCTAAACGATTCGGAATTTAACATTTTTGTCAACGAAATGTGAATCAGCATTCAATCCTGCACAACATTGCCCATTTAACCAAATCTCTATCTTTAATAATAAGAAAGATACCCATGCTGTCCCTACGAAATCCGGGCACCCGGTATACCTTCCTATTCTTAAATCTTTTTTGTTGTTTTTGTTTTTTTTGCTGTCGCATGTATATTGTTTTGTATTCGTTTACTTGTAATCCTCTCTCTTCTGCTGCCTGTTGAAGTCGTGTAAATGCCTCCCACAGTGCTGTTTTATTTCTTGCAATTATTACCAGGTCGTTGGCATACGCAATCATTTGTACCTGTTTAGTTATTACTGTTTCTTGTCCTCCTATTTTCCTTACTATGTTCTCTATTACAATGTTAAATAATGTTGCTGACAGAGAATCACCCTGTCGCACCCCCGTGTTAATCTTAATGCTGTCAGTTGTCCCTTCTAGTATTTTTACCATTGTCTTTGATTCTTGTCAGTTCTATCAGCTTAGATGGTATCTGCAAGTTTTCCATGTCCTTGAATATGCCAGTTCTGTTGACTTTGTCAAATGCTTGCTTAAAATAAATGAACAGCGTATGTGCATCAATATTATATTCATGGCATTTTCTTTAATCTGCTGCACTACATGTATGACGGCTGTTATCGATCTTCTAGGCCTAAAACCATACTGGTAGTCCCCTATACATGCTTCAGTACGTTCTACTAATTTCTGTTGTATAAGTGTTGTTAGTATTTTATACATTAAGAAGCGCGATCCCCCTGTAGTTGCTGCGCTCTTCTGGATCACCCTTTTTTAGTGTCGGCACCACCACTCCCATTCTGTACTCTTCTGTCATTTTTTCTCTTCGCCATATCTTTTTTATCAGTATATGTAATCTTCCATGTAGTGTCTCCCCTCCCCGTTTTATCATTTCTTCTATTGTCTTATCACTACCTGAGGCTTTGTCATTTCTTATTTTTTTTAATAGTTCTGTTAACCTCTTCCTATGGCAGTAAAAGGATTGTTTCCTCATCCTTCTCTACTGCTCTCTCCTGTTTGTCTTTATTGTTTTCCTCATTTAGTAAATTTGAGACGTATTCCATCCATCTATTCTTTATCTTCTCCTTATTGTATTTTGTATTCCCTGCCTGATTTTTTATCCCTTTTGCTTTTACTTTGTTTCTTTATATTTTTTTACATGCTTCTTAAGTTGTTGTTTCTGCTGTTATATTCAATTTCTTCCATTGTATTGTTTATCTATTTTTTTTCTATGTTTACATATTCTTGTTGCTTCTTTCTTTGTCTTGTTGTATCTTGCCCATATCCTCTTCTTTGACCATGCGTAACCATTTTAATCTTGCTTCTGTCTTTCTCTTGACCACTCCTTCGCATTCTTCATTGTATCATTCCCTTTCTATTGCTACTCCTATCCTATCCTATCTCTTTTGTCGCCGCCGCAACTATCTTTTCCTTAAGATTTTCCATTCTTGTTCTATATCTCTGCTTTTGAGTTTTTTTTACTGATTCTTCATTTACCGCATTTCTATATTTTTCTCTTATGCGTTCCACTTTAGTTTTTTCGATATCCCATTTTTGTTTTTTATTTTTGTCTTTCTGAGGTCCTCTGTTTCATTTTTGTCTCTCTGAGGTCCTCTGTTTCATTTTTGCCACTACTAGACAGTGACCAGTGTCTGAGCAGTCTCCTCTATATGTTCTTACGTCTCCTATAATTCTTCTCTACTTCTGGTAACTAGTGTGATGTCTGTGTTCTGTCATAGACCTGTTTGGCATCTATGAACATGTGTAACTGCATGTTTATCGGAAGGCACTGTTCATGCACTTGTTTGATGCTAAAAATCTGTTCAATTTAGATCTAAACTCTATTTGTTGAGCATTGAGCTAGAACCTAAACAAACGCTTGACAGGTGCGTTGATTTACCGGATGTGTATTTACGTAATATTCCTTGCGTTTCTAAATTAACGCTCGCGCCGTCAGAATTCTTTTTTAGAAGAATTGGTGGTTCTGAAAAGAACCATTTTTTAAGTAAAGGTGTTTTATGGACTTGGAGACATCTGCATTACAAATATTGACGTTAAAGCAATCCGCTGTTAAGTAGTCCAAAAGCTTTTTCTAACTCCGGGAGATTTTGGAGAAGATAAAGTTTTAGTATCCCGAAACTCCTTTAAAATTCTTATTACTGTTGCAACACTAACACCCATTGTTTTAGCAACAAATTGTACAATGTCAGTCAGTAAAATCTCAGGATTTTCTTCTAACGTCGAAATATACAATTTTACTATTAATTGATTTTCATTTAAAGTAGTAGGACGCCCCCCTACGATTACACGTTTCTGGAACAACTTGCTCCATTTTAGGAAAATAAGCACCAGGCACTATACAAACGCTCCGAAAAGCGATAAGCACTGCTCAAAAACCACACAAACTTAACCCGGTAATTACGAGTGCAAAGTAAAGGTTTTGAGTGTCAATTACTCCTTAAGTAATGAGGCATTAGCGTTATCTAGCGTAGACCAATCACAGCGCGCGCTCGGGTGTGTCAAACACGTGCGTTTGTTGACGTTCTAACTCGATGCTCAACAAACAGAGTTTAGAATGAAATCTTTGAACTAAGAATTTTGACATTAAACTCGAAAATTCGATAGAAAACTTGATCTTTTAAGCAGTCGAAATTGTCAGAAATGTAAACGGAATTTCGGTAAAACAGTCTGCAAAAATATGGAACTTTCGACAGTAATTTCGAAATTGTGGGTGAATATTAGAAGTGCAGATTGGAAACTCCGATATTAAAGCCTGCAGCAGTAACTACAATAGCATTCGCAGCTTACCATTTCGACAGTAAACTGCAAACTTTTTACAGTAAACTCTAAATTTTACTCCTGAAATCAAACGTTTAAGAAGTTCAAAATGCGATCTTCAAAGCCATATTCAGTATTGTGAATCTGAGCTAAAAACATGCCAAAACAGTTAACTTGAAATTCTAACAGTAATTTCGAAATTTGAGAATTGCTGTAAATTCGAAATTACAACTACAAATAGCATATTACAAATTCAATCGCGAAATCTGTGCATTACACTCGAAATTTTGCGACCCAAGTCGAAATTTTAAGCAGGGAATAGATATCTCGATTCAGAACTTTAAACAGTGTGACATTGTGTAAGAAAATTCCAAACTTTACAAGATTACTTTTGCGATCACAGTCAAAATTGTAAGTGTACTGTAAGGAAAGTTATATCTTTAAACCGCGTGAACTTTTGAGAAAATACCCTTTCATGACTGCTTTGAATTCATTGTTTGGACATTACCTAGAAATTGTGCGATCGAAATGGAAATTTCAAGGGTAAAGTAGAAATAATGTTATTCAAGCATTGTGAAAATGATTAGGTTATAACTTTAAACAGCTTGAAATTTTGAGAGAAAATTTTGTGCGAGAGTAAAGTAGACAAAAATAACTGCACTACTGCTTTAAATTATAGCCTTATCTCTAGGATAAAGTAATAATTTTCGTATTTAATCCGGAAAAATAGTTATAAATTTAAACAACAAATGGAAAATTCTAAGGACGAACTCGAACTTTCGCGAGATTAAAGTCGACAAAAATAATTACAATACCACTTTGAATTCCTCGTTTGAACATTAAACTAAAAATTTCAAGTAAGTGTAAAGTAGAAATTTTAACATTCAAGCCTTAAAAATAATTAGGTTATAACTTTAAACAGCGTGAAATTAGAAGCTCAAAATTTTGTGAGATTAAAATGGACAAAAATAATTATAATACTGATTTGCATTCGGCGTTTGGACAAGACACTTGAAATTACGTCATCGAAGTGGATATTTCAAGTGCAAAGTAGAAATTTTGCCATTCAAGCCGTGAAAATAATTAGGATATAACTTTAAACAGCGTGAAATTTGAACTTTAAATAGTGTGAAATTTGAGAGAAACTCAAAATTTTGTTAGATTAAAATCGACAAAAATAATTCCGCTTTGAATACACATTTGCACATTAAACTGGAAATTTTGCGGTCGAAGTCGAAATTAGAAGTCCAAAGTAGAAAATTTGACGTTCAAACCGTGAAAATAATTAGGTTATAACTCTAAACAGCGTGAAATTTGAGAGCAACTCAAAATTTTGTCAGATGAAAATCGACAAAAATAATTACATTACTGCTTTGCATTCGTTATTTGGATATTACACTCGAAATTACGCGACCGAAGTCGAAATTTTAAATGTAAAGTAAAACTTTTGACATTTAAGTCGTGAAAATAATTAGGTTACAACTTTAAACAGCGTGAAATTTGAGAGCAACTCAAAATTTTGTCAGATGAAAATCGACAAAAATAATTACATTACTGCTTTGAATTCGTTATTTGGATAGTACACTCGAAATTACGCGACCGAAGTCGAAATTTTAAGTGTAAAGTAAAACTTTTGACATTTAAGTCGTGAAAATAATTAGCTTATAACTTTAAACAGCGTGAAATTTGAACTTTAAACAGTGTGAAATTTGAGAGAAACTCAAAATTTTGTCAGATTCAAATCGACAAAAATAATTCCCTTTGAATTCACATTTGGACATTAAACTGGAAATTTTGCGATCGAAGTCAAACTTTGAAGTGCAAAGTAGAAAATTTGACGTTCAAACCGTGAAAATAATTAGGTTATAACTTTAAACAGCGTGAAATTTGAGAGCAACTCAAAATTTTGTCAGATGAAAATCGACAAAAATAATTACATTACTGCTTTGCAT
The DNA here is from genome assembly GCA_014611495.1 of Limonius californicus. Classification (NCBI taxonomy): domain Eukaryota; kingdom Metazoa; phylum Arthropoda; class Insecta; order Coleoptera; family Elateridae; genus Limonius; species Limonius californicus. The sequence continues at coordinate 4,784 of JABXWE010014141.1, forward strand.
TCGGTATTTGGATATTACACTCGAAATTTCGCGACCGAAGTCGAAATTTGAAGTGCAAAGTAGAAAATTTGACGTTCAAACCGTGAAAATAATTAGGTTATAACTTTAAACAGCGTGAAATTTGAGAGCAACTCAAAATTTTGTTAGATGAAAATCGACAAAAATAATTACATTACTGCTTTGCATTCGTTATTTGCATATTACACTCGAAATTACGCGACCGAAGTCGAAATTTTAAGTGTAAAGTAAAAATTTTGACATTTAAGTCGTGTAAATAATTAGGTTATAACTTTAAACAGCGTGACATTTGAGAGAAACTTTAAAATTTGTCAGATTAAAATCGACAAAAATAATTATAGTGCTGTTTTGAATTTATCATTTGGACATTAAAGCTCGATTGAAGTCGAAATTTCAAGTGCAAACTGAAACTTGAAATATGTATAAAGCCTGAAAAAAATAAGCGTATTACCAGTCTCAGCTCAACACCTATTTACACAGTAAACTTAAAATTGCAGTGTAAATACGAAAGTTTGAAATTGAGTTGGAAATTTCAACTGTAAAGTCGACATTTTTAGAAATTTTTGTCATTAGTAACAGCTTTGAACTCAAACCCAGACCGAAATTTTAAGAGCAAACAATAAATTTTACATTGTAAGAGTAAATTGGCCAATAACTTTGCAAGAATGACGTCGGAAAAATTACTAGGTTACGACGCTAAATTGAAAGAGATCAAATAACATTATGTTGATTTTAATCTTAACTAACTTTCCCATTTTTAAGTTCAGACAAAAAAGCTGCACGTGTCGTATAGCAGATAAGAAAATATTACGTCTGTTTAAAACTTGGGGATTATCATCGACCTGGTAAAAACCACGAGAACTGATTTCTATTACGTTAAATAAAACCTATTTTATTGTAACCAATTAGCCTTGTTGCCTACATAATAATAACAATAACAGAACAACTGAACTAGTAATTTATCCTTCACCTCTATTTACAGTGAAGATGTCACGGAAAAGGCGAAACGTCCAGACATCCAAAACTGAACACAACAGAAATTTTAGTTCATTTCGATAACTGTAATTAATGTTTTTTAAACATGTGTGAAAACCGGATCGCATTGCGGGCAGTTTATTTATAAAGTGCATGTGAACTGTAACAATACCGAGCGATTACGAAACCGTGTTTGGAGGCGTGTGTACCAGATTTGCTCGACCTTGTGTGTGTGTTATAAAAGTGGGACCGGACACGGAAACGCTCCGTTACATCCTACTTTAATTTGTTGAACTCTTTGCGATTCTTTGCCTATCTTAAACGACGTAATCAAAATGGAACGGCCGACTTAACAGCAACTTTACTAACATAGCAAACGGGGAAATCGTTCACAGCGGAAAAATATCTGGTTTGACGTCAAAACCATCGAAATGTGCCTTTTCCTGGCCCTCACCTTCGAAATAACTTATTTACGAAGCGATTTATTTGCCCACGGGTTAATTTAGCTGTTTCGGTATCAGTTTGGTTAGAGATTTTACACTTTGATACCCAAGCTCGCTTGAGTTTTATAGTCGAATTTAATTTATTGTCTATTTATTTTAATAAAGTATTTATATACAAAATACGTAACTATTCCGAGGATGACAATCAAAAATCTGTAGACTGAAGGTCACTACGTTATTGTTCATTTATAAAAATATTTTTCGAAAGTTGCGGGCGATAACAGAGTTCATGTACTGGTAAAATAGACGTCAAAGAGAAATTTGCATTTATTAGCAGGGCCAGACAGGTCACTCCAAAACGAGATAAACCCGAAGATATTCTAGTGTGTATTCAAACTTTCAGACAAACACCTTAACAAAGAGTAAGCTCAAAACAGGTGCCACAAAAATATTTCACAGTGTTAAATAGCACAGATTGGTATATTTTCCTTGAGGGCCACCTTTCTTAAACGTGTATTTTATATAACTTATATCCAATGATAATGCAGTAATGGATTTGAAAACGATGAATTGATAAGTTTAGTGGGTTAAAGTTTACTTGTACCGTTACAAACCTATCTCATGATATTTTGACAAAGTTATTCTTTAAAAAGGCATATTATTTGGTTTTGAATAGCTACTCTTAAATAACACAGGCCCTACAACTTTACTTGAGGAACCCCAATATCGATTTCGGTAGGTAAAAATACAGGTAATTAATTGCTTTTCCATCATTCTTTCTGTCGTACACCTAACTGAACACCTCGTTTTAAAAAATACAGTTAATCAGAAGTTTTTGGTCTTCCCGATACAAGCTTTACTGATTTAAATTGAATTACTTCTTCTTTTGGTGCCTTATTCTCTGCGAACGTTGGCGATTAACATGGATATTCTTGTTCTATCAGCTGCCTGTCTAAATAATTGTACCGATGTCATCCCAAACCACTGGCGTAGGTTTTGCAGCCACGAGTTCCTGTTTCTTCCTGGTCCCCTTCTACCGTCGACCTTTCCCTGTAGAATAAGTGTAACAGTCGATACTTATTATTTCGCATAATATGTCCGAAGTACTCTATTTTTCTTCTCTTCACTGTGTAAACCACTTCTTTCGTTTTCCCCATTCTTCTAAATACTTCTTCGATAGTTATATGCTTGATCCATGGGATGAGATCACTACATATCAAATTTCTTAGGTACGTCTTTATTTTATTTACGACTCATCATAATTCGAAACTGTTGGTTTTACGTAAATTACATACGATTTAGACTTTTTTTTAATCGGTTACCATGTTATTTACATAGTTGAGTTTTTCTAAATTTCTCTCGTGTCTATAATCAATAAAATTATAGTTGATTTGTCAGACCTTAGAATTCTGATATGAAAGCTGTTATTATACTTTCCCTCCTAGTGACTATTTGACATAATTTTTCTAGAAAGATATGATTTTATCTCATGAGGGGTAAAAGAATGACATTAAATAATGCATGTTCAACAATGTTACTTGAACTACACCGATTTTGTTTTTGTTAGGTTAGAATACTGCTTAGTGAATTTCCTTGAATATCGTTGCATATCACACCAAGACACATTGCATTGATTTAACAATTTGTCATTATTTCATTAATCTTCTTAAACATATACCTAATAGTGTCCTTGATGGTGGTAGCACAAAGTGGATACAATTACTTAAGTTACTCCATTTTTGATTTGCTTGTGTTATGTAAGTATAAGTACTTGACTTGAAACAGATCAAGATATTATGGCTTACTTCTGGTTTTTTGGAAGTCAGAGAATACTGTTCATATTTTAATGTGGAAACTGTTACTATAGTTTCATTAATATAACAATTTGACAATACCCAACGGGTTAACAGGACAATGTTGAGTAGCATGATCTACTTCCTATTTGATTTGTTAAGGTAAAGCGCTATACATTTCTGTGGGTCGGATTCGATGTTAAATTGTAGGTCACCCGTGGTTCTATTGCAGCGCTGAGGAGAAGCACGTCACCGGAAAAAGTGCCGGTGTTCAGCAGTGGGATAAAAACCCTGTTAACTGTTAATATATTTTTTTCTCTGGAATGTCCCTGTATATGCTACCCAAGTACGTTAGTTTTTTAAAGCTGCAATTAATTGGTCCAACTTTTCTTCTCAGTACTAGTATACGTATTTAACCTGAAACAGATCCAGGTATTTATACGTAGTATAGTTATAGTAATAGAACAGCTACTGTATTTTCATTACTTTATCAATTTGTTTTTTTACTTTTCATAAAAGTTGTAATTGTGTCCTCTGATAGCATGACAAAGTCGAATAAGATTACTTCAGCTGCTGCTCTATTTTTGAATTGTTAGGTTAAAATACTACTAATGATTTTTTTAAGGATTCATATTCTAACCAAATATCCGTTACCGTGTTTTTATTAATACGATTATTTGCTATTGTTTCTTTTAAAAGACATAATTTTATCTTCTGCTGGTTTTAAGACAACGTTAAATAGTACAGGCCCTTCAGCTTGACTTCAGGTACTCCATTTGGTTTTTTTATTACGTTGCTTTTTCTTGCATGCCCCCCGTAATATCGAACCAAACAACCTTAGTTTTTTCTCCAATCGTTCTTAATTAGTCGCAGTTTTTGTTTTTTCTAAGTACAGGCGCCAGTCATCTAAACCGCATTATTACACGTCAGGTTAGCAATGGCTTACGTAATGAAAATGTACCGCGGATGCGTCTCGTGTATTCCTTGAAACCATACGTTACATTGTGGCTCGGTACGTATAGTAAAGAAAATATTTTGACACACTTTTCTTATTTGGAACGAGTGAATCACGATGTAGTACGTATTATGTTTTCCCTCTATAACTTACGTCAGGTTGCAGCCGGATTGTCTGGCTTGCGTGTGCCAAAACCCAAGGGATTTCTAATTTCTCAAGCGACAAGCAAAGTTGATACACTTTCAGCTTCCTGGTTCAATAATTTTCAGTGTGTTAAAAAATTAAATACAATGTAGGATTTCTGTTGAAACGTAAATTGAGATTTTGTAACTTTATGTATTGTGTGAATTTTTAGGATTGATGCGGCCTATTTATTATACAGGGTGTCAATTTGGAAACGTACAACGTGTTATATCTCTGTAAGTACATTGAACTTTTCTTCTAGAAAAAATTTCTACAACATGGAAGGGCAATCATTATGACCCATAATTAAACTTTCCCCATTTAATCCTTTAAGCTCAGGGTAATCTAAGAAAAAATTTCAAATGGTAACACCCATCTGTTGAATACCATTTTGTAGGAGCTTTTCAATGAAGTACCTATCACAAAATGGGTGGTACCATTTGAATTTTTTTGTTGGGGTACCTGGAACCTAAAGGGTTGCATGGGGAAGGATACCTTCTGATATAATGCTGATTCCCTTTCCATGTTGTACAAACGTTTTCTAGAAAAGTTCAGTGCCTATTTTACTTCCAGAGATATAACATCCTGCACGTTTCCAAATTGACACCCTGTATATAAGCAGGACATAAAAGTGGAAGAATATATGGAACTACATACCCAAATTTGCTTATTATACGGGTTGTATACTGTTCAAATTCTATAATTTGTTATTAATGTGATGTTGATTATTACGTGAAGTTCAACGTCGATGTTAAGCATTTATAAAAGATATGAGCTTACGTTAATTAATTGATTAGTTATAAAGTATAGTATATTTTTTTGATAAGGGGTGTGGAGTACAGGACGTGTGTCTTTACTTAATAGTTATGAAAGCATAGTTCCGTTGCTATAGTTATTTTTAAATATTATCTTTCGCGCCTGGTCGGTGTTTGAATTGCTTGGCAAACCTTGATGGATTCTATACAATATTTTTTACAGTGTTTATTATTCAGGGTATTTTAAAATTCGAAGTCACTAACAAGGTCAACAAAAAAAAATTCATGTTAACATGTATCGCAAACTTATTTATTATCGAGATACTAAAGAGTAAAAGTTTTGCCAGTGGTTCATTTTATAGTGCACCCCAGATCCGCATTTAATTAGCCATCTTCTGGTTACTGGTGAATCGTGTTTTGTAAGAAATGGAATTATCAGTTTTAGAACAAAAGACAAATCATATAAGCGCATTATCAACATACATACTTTTTCACTAAATATTTGGCCAGGCCTTCGTGATGACAATCTAGTACTTAATTGTTTTTGCAAAATAATATATATAAACTTTTGGAACATACTTCACTTGCAGATAGACTGTAGATGTGGTGCTTGAACGACGGTGCACCATCTCACATTTCTTATAATGTTGCTGATTATTTAAATATTACATTAACTGATGTATTGGTCGGAATGGACTGGCTCAATGGCCACCACGATCACCCGATCTAGCGCCTTTAGACTTTTATGTGGGGTTGGACGAAATATTAGGTTTATACTGCACCCATTGAGATGCAAGAACAACTAAGGAATCGCATCATGTAAGCTGCATTAACTCTCAAGAATAGTTCTGATGTAATAAGACGTACCAGAGAAGTGCGGATTCTTCGTACTGAATGCTGCATTCAAGAAAAACATTTGCTTTGAATGTTTATTGTTAAAATGTATCTCTACCTTTTAATATGTCGGTAATAGATAAATTTTTTATATTTACGTTGAGAACATGTTCTTAGATGTCAATATTACAATTTACTTTCGGCTTAGACCGCGTCGTCATTTGGGAACTACACCCAGCGTTATCAGGTAAGGGCCGACCTGTAGCTTGTCTGCCTTTACAAGCATTTGCTCTAGAAGTTTGAGCCATATTTGTTCGTAGGCCCTGCCTGCCTAAACAGGACCGTGTGCTTACAGGGCCTACGAACAAATATGGCTCAAACTTCTAGAGCAAATGCAAACAAAGATACAGTTTGTATGGGTTCACAAACAGCTAACAGGCATAAGCCGATTAAGTATTATTGTCCTGGCAAACAAAATACATCAAGATCAAATCCTTGTCCGCCCCAAGATTTGATTAATATCTACACTGTTTAGGCAGGCAGGGCCTACGAACAAATATGGCTCAAACTTCTAGAGCAAATGCTTGTAAAGGCAGACAAGCTACATGTCGGACCTTACCTGATAATGCTGGGTGTAGTTCCCAAATGACGACGCGGTCTAAGCCGAAAGTAAATTGTAATATTGACAGTTCGAGAAACCGTGAAAGCCTCAAAGAATATATGTTCCTAGATGATTAGAATAGTGCAATTTCGAAACACTCTGTATCACATTACACCGTCTGCGTCAATAGCGCTCCCTGTTACTACAATGGAGTTTTTTTTCACATCTGAAACATATCAGCATGTCTTTACCGTCGCAAATTTAATATACCGTTCCTGCTATTACGTAACGTTACTTAACAAAAGCAAATACAGAGTCAAAACTTGTGTGTTTATTTTTTTTTCTTAACAATTCTTATTTATCATAAAGCCTTTGGATACGTCAAAAATCTTGTAACACCAACAGTGTTTCGAATCGCAATTAAATGTATTTAAAAGAATGCTCATTACACGATCCATACATTTTTCCACTTTAACCCATAATTCCAATGCATAGGAAACAGCAACTTGTAAACCATTATAACCTGAAATAATTTTTAAAAATAATGTAGCACGAATACCATTCCCTGTTGGGTTAACATTTACAATTTGATTTCTAACCTAATTATTTAATTTCTTTCTCTATATACAAAAGTTTATGAATTGCTGTTCTTTATCTGCTGCTTACGGAAAACGTGTGTATTTTCTGGAGAACTGGTTGATATATCTGGACGTCATTTAACGGATCTCCTACTTTGGATTAAATATTGTTATATTAGGCATGGCAGAAAAACTCCCAACGTTGTCATAGTTAAACCACGGTAAGGCGACCTGTGCAGTTTTACATATTAGAAAACTTAGGAAATCCATCAAAGTTTGTCAAGCAATTCAAACGTCAGGTTTAGGCGCGAAAGACTAAAGAAGCTTGTAGGAAAACCGTAATCCCCCCCGATGTTAGTTTACAATAACGGTGGCTGCTGAACTATACTTTGATAACTATTTAGTAACGGTAGTGCAAGATACAAGCTGCTGTATGACTTCAGCAAAGACACGCGTTTTCTTTTTCGTAACCAATCTACGAGTATATCGAAAATTGTAGATCATAAATTAAAAGCTAGTCCAAGAGCCAAGATATTCCTGAAGGTGCCTTGTTTCGAATTCCAAATCTTTTTATTACTCTTTTAGTTTAATTCATTACAATTATACGACTCCATTGTGTCTGGGAACGTAACAAAACGAATAATATATTGATTCTGGCAATAATTACATGTTCAATTGAAATTGAAAGGTGAATCGTTTGCGTGAAATGATAACTGCGTTGCCATGCCTACGTCAAAGAATAAAATTTAATAAAAGGTCTCCTTGTGTGTTTGATCATAATTCAAACTGATAAACTTAACTTGCGGGCAAGTCTTGCATTACAATCAAACTGACGCAAGTTGCTATTGCCTCTAGAATTGCAATGATGGGCTCGTTCTTGCATATTTTGAACGAGGAGGCGTCCGCACTTCCTCGTCACGATTTCGAAAGGCCTTAGGCGCGTACAGAAGAAGGAAATGGACTCGGAAAATGCATCAAAACCAACTTAAGCGTTTAATCTTTTTGGGTCCAAAAGTTAATCCGATTGTTTATTGTGTACCGATTTCATTTATAACTTGGCTTAAGCCTTGTTCCATACGTAAGCCTTTTACTGCTGTTGTTGTAAATGCGAATTTACGTAGATTGTGTGTGTGTGGTCTTAGATGCATAAATAGTGTCGTCTGTATTTACATGTACCATCTCAATGCAATTGCAAGATCATCTTGCTATAATTTCCCATAATTTCCGTATTTTGTTTTCTTTTTTGTGCTTATTTGTGGGCGTGATTTGTTCTATAAGAGACCTTCAAAACTTTCCATGACGATTTTCAACAAATTTTGAGATAAAAAAAATTATAAAAAATAATAATAAATATATAATAAAAATCTTAATAAAACTCTAAAGCAATATTTTAGGATTTACTGCCTTTTGACTTGATCTCGCCGATTTTAAATGCAAACCGGTTAAACGGCATGGAGTTAATTTTGTAATGTCTATAAAAAAACATTGACCTGTCCCACCTGCGATACGTGAAAAAACTTGACCTATCCCCAACAATCCTACTGCAAATGAATCCCGAAAAATTTCATTGAAAGAATAGTTTTATTGTTAGGTTCCTTTTATTTCATAATCCCCAATACAGTGCAGATACAAAAATGCAGACTAAAGTTTTGATTAGGAAATTTTTAGACGTTTGAGATTTAGTAGTAGAAGTACAAAATTGGTGCTTAGAGAAAAATTATCGTGTGAAAACTTTCCAATCTTCGAGACGTTTAGTTTTTCATCATAAGATTGGACCGTTCTCTGGAACACGTTGTATAGTATGCAGAGTTACGAATCTACTGAATGTTTTCAATTTTATAAATAGAATTGTGAATAGTCGTGAAATTAAAAGCCTCTACGGAAGTCGAAAATGGGAAGAAAGAAAACACGAAACGTATCGGTTTCAATCTTTGAGATTGAGTTGAGAAACATGTTACGTTCCCATTTTTCGAGATTAAGTAGAAGTTAACCTACATGAGACAGATTATGGTTGTTTCCTCAATCTCCAAGAAGAAACGAGACGAATTACGTTGTTGAGAACTAATCGAAGCAAGAAACTCGTAATGCATCCAATTTTCGAAACGGATTATTTTTAATTTTTTTGAGATCGGATTAAAAACTATAAATCATATAATATAAAGTTTTCATCTCCACTTTGCAAGACGCGGTTGGCTAGAATTGCATAGCTAAGAATTAGGCGAGTTGAGAAACTTGTAATAACATCTCCAACTTTCGAGACTCAACAGGACTTTGCTCAGACAACATTCGCGTAAGTTTTTGTTTATAATTTATATTGCCAGGCCTAACGAAAATTACGTGGCGACAATTGGTTCAAGCGATAGTTGTCTCATTTTTGAGATCGGATTAACAAGTATAAATCACGTTTTCATCGCCAATTTACAAGACGTGGGTAGTAGAAATTTATGGTTGAGAAACACATAATAACATCTCCAATTTTTTTAGACAAAATGGGACTTTACTAATAATACAAGACTCATGTAAGTTTTTATTTATAATTTCCAACGCTAGGCCACACGAAAATTACGTGGCGGCAATTGCTAGAAACGATAGACTTTCCGTTTTTTTTTTAGTTCGGACAGGGATTGATTGATTTGCAAGGCGTAGATAGTTACAATTTCGTGGTAGTAGAAATTTATGGTTGAGAAACTCATAATACCATCTCCAACTTTTTAGACTAGACACAACTTTATGAAGACAAGATTCGTGTAAGTTTTTATTTGTAATACCAGACCTAACGAAAATTACGCGGCGACAATTGGTTTAAAAGGTAGATGTCCCATTTTTGAGATCGGAAAAGGATTAAGAATTATAAATAACGTGCAAGAATTCGTCTCCAATTTGCAAAACATGGACATCTAGAGTTTCATGGTTGAGAATTAGACGAATTGAGAATTAAAAGAGTTGAGAAACTCATAATAACATCTACAACTTTTTAGACTAAACAGGACGTTACGAAGACAAGACTCGTCTAGGTTTATATTTATAATACCAGAGCTAACGACATTACGTGGGGACAATTGGTTTAAACGATAGATGTCCCATTTATGAGATCGGACAAGGATTAAGAATTATAAATTACGTGCAAGTATTCGTCTCCAATTTGCAAAACATGGATAGCTAGAATTCAATGATTGCAAATTAGACGAGTTAAGAATTAAACGAGTTTGAAACTTATAATACCATCTCCAACTTTTTAGACCAAACAGGACGTTACCAAGACAGAACTCGTAAAACATATTATTTATAATTTATAACACCAGGCCTAACGATATTACACGGCGACAACTGGTTTAAAAAATAGATGTCCCATTTTTGAGATCGGACAAGGATTAAGAATTATAAATTACGTGCAAGTATTCGTCTCAAATTTGCAAAACATGGACAACTAGAATTCCATGGTTGCGAATTAAACAAGTTGAGAATTAAACGAGCTGAGAACTTATAATACCATCTCCAACTGTTTAGACTAGACAGGACTTTATGAAGACAAGATTCGTGTAAGTTTTTATTTGTAATACCAGACCTAACGAAAATTACGCGGCGACAATTGGTTTAAAAGATAGATGTCCCATTTTTGAGATCGGACAAGGATTAAGAATTATAAACTGCGTGCAAGTATTCGTCTCCAATTTGCAAAACATGGATAACTAGAATTTCATGGTTGAGAATTAGACGAATTGAGAATTAAATGAGTTGAGAAACTCATAAAAACATCTTCAACTTTTTAGACTAAACGGGACGTTACGAACACAAGACTCGTCTAGGTTTTTATTTATAATACCAGACCTAACGATATTATGCGGGGGCAATTGGTTTAAACGATAGATGTCCCATTTTTGAGAACGGCCATGGATTGAGAAATATATATTGCGTGGCAATATTCGTCTCAAATTTGCAAATCATGGACAACTAGAATTCTATGGTTGCGAATTAGACAAGTTGAGAATTAATCGAGCTGAGAAACTTATAATACCATTTCCAACTTTTTAGATTAGACAGGACTTTACGAAGACAAGACTCGTATAACTTATTATTTATAATTTATAACACCAGGCCTAACGATATTACATGGCGACAATTGGTTCAAACGGTAGATGCCTCATTTTTACAAAATTACAAAACGGAACTATTTTTCAAGATCGTGCAGAAATGTTGAAAAACCATACACGTTCAAATTTGCATCTCCAATTTCAACACGCTGCAAGACAAGAATTGCACCCATAATGATTTGAGAAACTGAACGAAAAATAACTGAAACAAGATCCTTATAAGAATTTTTTGAGAATACGGACATGTTTTTATCTCCAATTTGAAAACAGAACCATTAAAAATTCTAATTGAGGAACGTAAAGCAGCAGCGACCAACCTTTTTGAGCGATGCACCCATTTTTTTATTATCTATTCTATTATATATAACACAGGGCAAAACGATAAAAAAAATTTGGCTACACTTTACTTCTCTTTTATCACACAAATATACAAAATTAATATACAATATATCTGAGCCGCCTAATTCTCGAACACCTCTGCTGCCTCTGGCCGTTGTCGGGTCGGCAGCGCGAAACATAGATACCGCTTCGCCGCCGCCAATAAAGTACCTACTGCTACTCGTAGATTACGGCTATACTTTAATCTGCGATTTCGATAAAGTTTTGTGTCTAAGGGGAAGCCTCGCGGGCCGCATACTATAGCTTGGCGGGCCAAATGCGGGCGCGGGTTGGCCGCCCCTGATGTAAAGCCTCCATTATTCAAGAATTATATATGTATTACAAAACGAATATAAATTTTTATATTAAACTGTTAAGAAGAAATGAAACGAGAATCTTATAGATAAGATACAAAACTCCTAAAGTATTTGCTTTTCGAGATTAAAAATTAGCTAGGATAAGCCACCAAAATTACGTAATTTGAGAATCAGTTTGATCGAGAGAAGTCTCCATTATTCAAAACCAGGCAAGAATTCGCATAATAGACAACAATACGTGTAAGATTTCGTCTCCAATTTTAAAACATAACGAGACTTGAATTTAATTGATGAAAAATAATTCAAAGAGAAAACAAAGAAGGTAGAACGGACGGAAATTGTGTGGTTGAGAAACTTGTAATGCGACTGTTTTTAGAGATCACATACAAAAACGAAGGACAAGATAAATATAAATTGCCATCTCTAATTCTCGAGACCAACTTGAATATGTAGTTTAAAATTATTCTGACCTCTTCTTTTTCTTTGAATGTTTTGTCTCGTACGAGACGTATCGATCTTCTCTCCTGTACATGTATTGCGTGTTTTGAAGTAGCACAGATATAGAGGACCTGCAACTTAACGTGTACTCTGAACCACGGGAAATGTAAACACTTCTATTCTGTTGTTTAACTATTTATAATCGACCAATTTCAAGATCTCGCAAATATTTTTAAGGGCAAGACATTCAGGGAATGTAAATTAATTTTCTTTCTATCGCCTGGTTGAGTTTATTTCGTATATTTATTTTTAAATACGTAAATATTTCAAAGTGAACACTTTCCAATTCCTCCGAACACTCTAATTTTTTTATAAGCATCAGGGGGAATTTTCTTTAAATGAATCCAATTAAATTTAAGTGTAAATGTATATGAAAACTAATATTAAACTTTTATCCATGAAAATCGTCAGAAACCCAAAAAATTTGTGGGTTTCAGGCTTTGCGCAAACTAAGGCCGGGCCTCCACATTTAAAATTTTACCCTCAAAGTAATTCGCATTAGTGAAACAAGCTTTGAGGATGTCGTGTTTGCAAACACACGTGAATAGAAACTTAATCATGTTTTTGTTTTGCAAGTTTCTAAACTTCACACATTCCTTACGTGCGCGGGTTTCTAATTCAATTTTGCGTAAATCGGAATTGACACTTTGAAGAAATGCCCACGGCAAATTACAGTGCATTATTTTAAACAATCGTGGTGATTCTCTACAGTTCCACAACAATATACCATCACCGCTCTGTTATCATTCGGCCACACAAAAGTTTTGCGTTTTTCTATTGCAATACTATGCAGTAATCGAGCTTGTGGAAGGGAAAAGCTGACGTACTCGAGCACGCTCGAATATCTAAAACGACTCGCACCAGGATAACACAGTTCAAGTTTAGCTATGGTGTGTTGCCCGCTCTTCCTGCTATAGCCAGAACGAGTTCAGTTTATCCGTTGAAGTGATCGTGACACGTTGGTAAATCAATAAAAAAACAACAGTTATTAAAATGTGTGTGAACCGAATCAGCATGATTCCAATGTATTTAAACGTAGTGGCCTCTAAAGGAAAAGACACTTATGCCGATATTATCAACGAACTTACCTGTATTAAATGCAGAGCCTTTTCGGTATGTACCAATTTGTGGTCCTTTGAGCCGTTTTTAGTTTTTAAATCCAAATTCAAGAATTAACGTTTTTGATGTAACACCTTTCGATGGGAAATTCATATTAGAGATTGCTTGGGTTCTTGTTTGATTTAATATTTAAATTTATAAGTGGTTAAAGGATACATATCCTCGTGGTAACTTATATTTGGAGCTCCAACACGTTTTGAGTGCTTTTGTATTGCGTTTAAGATTCGAACATGTGCTGTTTGAAGGATTAAAGGGTAGATATCCTCTATAGTAGCGTCTATTTTACGTCAGTGTACTATAGTTTAGGTCATTTGAAGCATTATTTAGTTAAAAAATTCAAACTTCTGCGAGTTGCAAGGTTTGGAGTTCAAACATCCTCGAAGTCAGTTTTTTGGGATATTTTGCGTCAACATTTCGCATTAGTCGCTCATTAGCGTTCATTTCAAGCGTCATTGCACACGTAAACAGCCAATATTTGTACTTAATGGAAATTTTGCTTATTAGACTATAATATTAGTGCAATTAACAGGGTTGAGCGTTATTGAGTCTTGGAACCTTCCAGCTCGTTAAAAACCCATTTAAACCGCCTCGAACATGTTCGCTCGTCTCGTTAAAATAGAGAGAAGATTTCTAATGTTTCCGGAAGCTTAATTGGGTACCGGAACAATTCGATAACCTCGATGTAGCGATTGCATACGTTAAAAATTGTCCTCAAAAATGAATTATAACACCATTTTGGGACTAGCGTTTTCGAAGGTTTTTACGTAAGTCCGCGTGTACTTGATTTTTCAAAATTAGTATCAAATATCAATGTTCACGATTCGTTGCTTGTCTTGGATTCAGGTTACAACTCCTCAATTTCCTGCAAAGATCTCTTCTCTTAAATAACGCGAAACTCGACGCTATTTAATTAGCATAAATCTAATAAGTTTCATTAATCCTTGAATAGCTCAAAAAATATCACGCAAAAGGGAGTTGTTTAATGGCGATATTATGAAAAAATGTTAATGAAACAGGTGTAACATTGCGGGACCAATTTAGTGGCCCGTTTGACGTAGAAAAAACGGTAACCGGTTAATCTTTGTTGCAGACTAATGACAAGGACATCGAAGTACCCAGGATTTGGAAGTCGAAATCCTCGGCGTCCGAAGCGCCCCATACTGGATTCAAAAGGTGGAGAAGAAACAACAGCGTCAAGGCTGCCAAGGTTAACACTAATGGCACCAAAGCTCAGCCCCCGGAAAAGTGCAAAGATGAGGACATGTCCTTGCTCAAATTCCTGGCAATAGTAAGCATTTTCTTTTCTTCATGCAAATTAGACTCAAAATTAGGACACATTTTTATGGTTTTCCTTAACGGAATGTCAACAAGTTAGATAATTATACAAATTGTCTAGAAGGCGTCTTAACAAAGCATTAAAATAGAATAAATTTGCATTCTCGTACGTTTTTGAAGTGTAAATTAAGATCCGCAAAGCAGTTAATTAAATTAGTAATACTGGAGATGCTAATTTAAGGTCACCATAGCTACTCCAAACTAAGACAATCTGATTATTAAAAAATCAAATGATTTTGTTATTTTCACTTCAGAAAACGCAATTTTCTTTTTGTTTAAGAATTTAGGTTAGATGCAACTTGAAAATTCTCTAAAAAGATTCGAATTCACCTACAAAGATACCATAATTAATCTTATATAAGTGATTTCATATTAAAAATTAAATAGAAAAATTTCCAGTATATGTTGTGGAAAAGGAAATATGTATGAAATTCAGAAATTATCAGTTTCCTAATTTTTTCTACACAAAGATTTAACATTGTTTTTATTTATTTAACCAAAATGAGACAAAAATTCACCGAAAATTAAATTTCTGCAACATATATAAACAATACAAATTTCAAATACCTACTTTTACTTTATAAATAATGAACTGCAATGCGCTTTTTTACAAGCAATATGGAGCAACTGCATTTTTCTATAAAATAAAATAATAGAAAAACCAAAATGTCGTGGATTTTTCCACAAATTAAAGTATGGCTTTACACCATATAAAAACAACAATCTAAAAACCATGGAAATGTGACAATTCGTCAAAAGTTAAACAATCTAATTATTAAAAACTCAAACGATTAAGTTATTTCCACCTTTGGAAAACACAATCCACTTTTATTTTTATTAAATTTCTGTAACTTTCAATTGCTTTCTTATTTTTAAATATGTTAAATCAAAACATTCTACTTTGAAGCACTTTCACTATATCAATCATGAACTATAGGAGTCCCCTATGTTTTTTTGAAACATTATGGAGCAACTGCAGATTTCCTCCAATCCAAATTTAAGTTAAAACGTTTCAGTTTTACCCTTGAAACTCATAGAAGAATATAGACATTTGTGAATGTCAGTTTGCACCGTTTAACAGCTGCATTTTGCGTTATCATGGCTTTCTTCAAAAGTTAAACAGTTATTAGAAGCAGTCAAACGATTAATAAAGTATTGTCACATTTGAAGAACAAAACCTTGTTTGTGCTTGTTTAAAAATTTAGGTTAGATGCTTCTAACTTGAATAATATTAATGTTTAAACAGACACTGATTTACTTACAAAAACGCCATATCAAATTTTATAACTTCCCTTCTCCCATCTTTTGGCTTTGAGGGGTTTGATTTGTAATATCAATATCTGTTTCGTATCGTTGAGGCTCCCCCTTTAAAAGTAACTGACCTATACTGAACTTAATAAAAAAATGATAGTTTTTATGTAAGAAACGCTAATAAAACAGGTTCAGTATTTCATAACTTTTAGACAATAGGTCGCCACTATAACTAGTCATAATAATCAACCTCCCACTATGCCATTTTTAAATTTATTTATTGCAGTTAACCTTTATCTCCAAGCAGATTTCCTCTCGAACTTTTTCGAGCTGCCATACGTACTTGGAATTTTCTCTTTTATATCTGGAATGAATACGTCCAAATTTTTCATGTGTCAGTTAATTTCCCCGAACATAATTACTTGGTTATTAAGTTAAATAATTGAATCATCCTGGTTTAAATATCGGTTTATCCGAGGCGTGTCATGAGGCTGTTGTGTGATGTCTACTGTCCACGAGAACGATAGTGAAATTCGATTAAAATTGGCTAATTGCGTTTTGGTACAAAAGTACAATATACGTTCTTGTAGCCAAGTCGGGAAACTCGTGCTTCAGATAAAGTTATTATTTTTGGAAGTGCTAATCTTTTCGTTATGTGATCCTTGAAGGCAATGATTAAAATTTTCATCATTTTCCTTTCGAAAGCGAATAGCTAATTTTAGCGTTTCCCTTGCGTCGCTTGAATAACAAACATAATGAGTGTTCTGTAATATCGAACATTTTTTCCTGTTTCATTTACGCATGATAACAAAAATAATAAGTTAATGGGTAGTTTAAAATTGCAAACTACGCTAGTAGTCGTTTTATGACCTCAAGCCTGAGAGTGTGATTAAAAATTGGTATTTATCGAGTATAACAGCGTTGAAGGTAAACATACACACATGTGGAACTTATGGTAATTCATGATAATTTTCGACAAGCCAATCGTACAAATTCACCATACCAGGACTTGACTAAAAAATAAATTTCTCTTCTGTCACATTATGTTTTGGTTGTTGAACAATAAATTCTCGACATTTTTATGTCCCATGACGTGTTCCATTGAGAACATTAACCATGACCTTAGTCTACATACATTATTGTAGTCTTAGGTAAACGCCTCAATATGCTTACATCACACACCTCCGGCTTGGAACAATAACGTTAATTGAAAATATAACCGCAAACATTTTAGGTAATTGATACGCTAATGTGTTCTCTTAGAAAAATACTGTTTGACGTCACGGGATAAGTTTGACCGCACATGGGATGGAATCTTATCTTAAACAAATGTTTTCCTGTCTATTCATCCGTTTCCTGCGATAGTTTTGCAAGTGCTTAGTCCAAAAAAATTTCCAGCTATAGTTTAAATTGTTTTTTGCGGTTATAACAAAACTTTTGGTGTTATGAATATTTGCTCACTACACCCGGGAAAGTTTTATTTACTACACTTTAAATTACCGTGTTTATTAGCAGTAAAATACCTTTTCACATCTGTAGCTGT
Organism: Limonius californicus; assembly: GCA_014611495.1. NCBI lineage: Eukaryota > Metazoa > Arthropoda > Insecta > Coleoptera > Elateridae > Limonius > Limonius californicus. The sequence continues at coordinate 22,451 of JABXWE010014141.1, forward strand.
TGTAATAAATCCTGGATCGTTAGTTGTTTTAGATATTTAAATTTCAAATCCTTGCAAGTACACCTACAAAACATTTATAAAATTAATGATTTAATCATTACGAAAATGAGATTTAAGAATCAGTCAATTCTTCCTACCTGAATAATTTAACCTCAATCATTTAACGATTGTATAAGGTTTTTTTTTTTAAGTTTTTCTCCTACAGTATAAATTAAAACGTTTATTTTGCTAACGTTCGTTATATCTTCTGAGATTTTGTACCACAGCTCTTTATAAGTCGCATTTGTGAATCACCTAAAAAAATTAGTTCAAATTTAATGAAAACGTAACCTAACCCAACCTCAATTTAGGATATTTTTAAACAATGTAAGTATTGCAAAACTTTACTTTGCAAATGTTCGTTATATCTGGGATCTTGTAGTACCCAAGCTCGTAATAAACCGCATTTGCAAATTACAACAAAATTAGTTCAAGTTTATATGAAAACCTAACCGAACCGCAATTTAGATTATTTTTTAAACAATGGAACTATTGCAAAACTTCAATTGTTATGGTTATGGTTGTTGTGTATTGTTTGCTCAAAATTGCATTTAGTTCCACGACTGTCTGCTGTTTTTCTCAGAAATAATGCTTCTGTGATGATATTCCCTGTTATCAGAATATTTTCAATAATATTGCGTTTGTTATGATTCGTGAGGTACTGTTTTCCGCTAAAAATACTTTAACGTTTATTTATTTTTATTTCGGAATATCAAGTTTGTACTTTATGTAAACAGACTAATGTAGACAGTTTGAATAAGTGAGGTTAGCTAAACTGAAGTGCATGAGGTTAGATTAGATTACATTTTAAAGGTACTAAAATTTATTTATTTATATTGAAAGGAATGTATTAAAAACTTAGGTTAGACATAAATTTAGTTTGCTTTCCTGCCAAAAATTACAGTTTAGGAACAAAACTAACCAATATCATGTATTTAGAGAAGAATTTATTATGACCACCCTGTTTAATAATTTCTAAAAAATGTACAATTAATAATGGTAATAATTCAAATTAAATTTTTTTCAAATCACAATTTGACCATAAATGATAATACAAAACAAGTGTGAAGAAATACCATCCTAATGTTTTTTTCTTTTTTTCCAGAATGCCCTGGACTTAAGTGCACCAGCCAGTGACGTGCTCCTAAAAAGCAGAAGTAGCAACTGGTTCCAACTTAGTGGCCATCCTGACAGTTTGGCCCCAGCAGGTCCAGGCACGGTCTGGAAGAAACGTTCAGGATGCCCTGATGACACAGAAAAATCAGTCTACGAAGAGCTTTCTCAAGATCTTCTTCTTCGAGACATCATACCTAAATATTACAGACAAGTTGACTATCAAGGCGAAAAATTCATCGAATTGCAGGACCTTCTGCATGGATTCCAGGTTAGCATTCACATTTTTAATATCAAACTTCACAAGGAAGAGTTTTGCTAAAATAAATTACTCCACGCTGGCATTTAATAATACACAGATCTGTTGTTGAAGTTTACCATAAACACATAACCAGCTTCTGCGTTATTTTAACCTAGATAAATTAATTTAAAATTGTTTTTGTTGCAGGACCCACATGTAATAGATATCAAGATGGGTACCCGCACATTTTTGGAGTCGGAAGTTGCGAAAACCACAGCCCGTAACGATTTGTATCAGAAAATGGTAGCAATTGATCCCACTGCTCCAACACCAGAAGAGCACGAGGCCAAAGCTGTAACAAAATTGCGCTACATGCAGTTCCGTGAGCTACAATCATCATCTTGCAATTATGGGTTCAGAATTGAAGCCATGAAATGTCGGGGCTCTCCTCCAGTAACAGACTTGAAGAAAATGAAGTCTACAGAGGAAGTCATGAACACGCTTAATACCTTCCTAGGAAATAGAAGAGACGTTAAGCAAAAATTAGTGAGTAGACTAAGTGAAATTAGGAGCCGAATTGAACAGTCGGAGTATTTCAAAACACATGAAGTTATTGGTAGTAGTGTTTTTATTATCTATGATGATGTCAAAATTGGAGCTTGGATTATTGATTTTGCTAAAACCAATAGTTTACCCAACGGAATGACTGTAGACCATAGAAAACCTTGGGAGCAAGGAAACCATGAGGAAGGGTTTTTATTCGGACTTGACCAACTCATTAAGGTAAATATAATTGTCTCTTCATTTTGTTTATGGTTTAAAAACATAAATAAACAAAAACCAACGTAAAAAAAAAGGAAAATCTCTAATAAAGTTTTATTTGTTACAGATGGTTGAGGAAACAACAGTAGAAACTACTTTCGAATCAAAGGATTCTTTACCCAAACAACTTCCAACCGTAAGCGTTAAATCTTGAGCTGTCCATGAAGATTTCTGCGCGTATTGGTGTTTGGAAGCACCACTATCACATGCATGGAAATCCATTGTGTTATTTTGAATCGGGCTGCTTTTTTTGAGATTCCTCGAGCAAAACACGGTCTGAAGCAGAAATAAATTGAGTACGGTTGATTGAACTGATATTCTATTGTTTCCGTCTCTGCCTTCCTATAAATAATTCGGGCAATAAGACCTTCTGTGAGACGAAGATGTCTTACCAATCCTTGTATTAAAAGATGATTTTGTTTGTATAGACACTGAAAGTATTAATTTTTCATGGTAGAGTAGTAATTTAATGAATTTTATGCTTAAATGTAAATATTTGTATCTATTCAAGTTGCTTTATGGCTCTTAATTTATTTTTCTAGTCACTATTTAAATATTATGTATTAAGTTAAATTTAGATTGAAAAGGTTACCACATTGCTGCATTTTTTATACTGGAGCAAATGTTTGTAAATGTTATTGTAAATGGCTTTATTTTATATTGTCTCGAACATGTACTTACATAAATTTCTAATAACTGAAACTGTTTTTTCTTTCTATTATTAAAAACTTACTAGCAGATATTTTTCTTCACGTGACTGAACGTACAGAGCAACATGACACAGGGGAAGAAATCAGAGGAGTAGCTAATTATGAGCTGATAATATTTTCTTCTTATAATTTAAAACAGCCATGAAAAGTATCTAACTAAAATTTTATGCAAGAATAGGCTGTGTATTGTTCTTATTGTACTCCTAGCACTAAAGTCCGATGAAAGCAAATGGACAACTGATTCTAAATTTAGAACATTTTTATCATCAATAGGAATATGTAAAGGCATAAATTAAAAACATTTATAATACAGAAGGTACTTTTCATGAAATTCATTGGCTTGTAACATTAAGTTTCCTCTACTCTCAAATATGTAATTTTACAATAAAAATTAAAATATACATGAAAATGTCAAGTAAAAATATAATGATGGTATCAGAAGTATGAAAATAAAAGACATAATACCACCGCACAGTACCTATTATAATAAGTACTCTGTGATAATACATAATGTTTGTAGGGTTGCCACTTTTTGGGTTTGTTGTGGAAACTGAGTTTTGAAAGCTTGTTTACAGGTTTCAGATTAGATTATAATTTCTATATATGTTAGCTATTTCTACATAAAAAATGTGTATTTGCGCATTTAACTATTTCAGTGTACTAACTTTGTTGCATTGTTACATATTTTCAAGTTGTTATCTCGACCTTATTAAACCAGTGTATTGTTTCATCAAGTTATTATCGAATTTATTAAGTGGTTGTTGTGTTAAATGTTTTTAATTGGCTCTTAAAGTTTCTGTTTATTAACATTTATGATAGGAAAAAAATTAGCCCACAGCGCCTTCTGGAATATACAGTAATGCTGAAGTGGATGTGTACAAGTTTACAGCTGGAACCACAATTTTGTTTCTGAAATATAGCCAATACTAAAACTATTTTTTTTAAGGCACCATAACCTCTTAAGGAAGCACTTTTGTACTAAAGTATATTTGGTGTAATCCGTCCATTTAATCTCGGGAAGCTGTGTCCATTTACTTTGCGGACACCCTGTATAATACTGCCTTTGACAGGTGGTGTGAAAAATTATTCATTTGTTAATTTAATACGTCATAATTAAATGTAGGTTTTTGCTCCCATCAAGACCGTATACTTGCAAGTAATATATTTGATTGTGATCCAGCATTTTTTCAATTAAATAATTAATTAAATTTGAAATTAAAATAAAAATCAAAAATTTTAATTAAATATAGGGACCACAAGACAAGATGACATGGCTCCATTCTGGTACGAAAAAAAAGAAGAGAACCAGATTAACCATATATGTATTGATTTAAAGAAGAGGGAAAGATGTGAGTACCAGTGGTGGCTTGTACTAAAGGGCACAAGGGCACGTGCCCACCCAATCACCAAGATAAACACAGAAAGATATTCGCATGTAATTCAGTGCATTATTTTAATTTAATTATTTTACCGATGGTATCAAATTTTCCTTCCGCACCAAAGGCGCGGCTAACACGCTCAAAACTATGTTCCGGGGAACGCTCTGATTTGTACCTATTTAGAGGATGATTCGGTTGCCTATCGGTTATCTTCGCTATACGCGATATACCA
>JABXWE010014142.1:0-46062 GCA_014611495.1 Limonius californicus
TAATACAATTTAAAAATTATAAAATCAATCACAACAATAATTGCCCCATAACAGAATTTACAATGTTTGCCTAGATTATAAAATATATCTATATCGAACAGCTATTGTGGAGTTCATATTGAAAATAAATATATCGCACACAATATTTAATGATAATTTGAGCAATGTCAATTTCACAAAATTATAATTTATAATTTTAGAAAAATTATACAAACAATCTAAGCAACAACTGGCAAATAACATAATTTGAAATGTTTACGATTGTTATATACTATATCTATATTGAATGTCATCATACTGGCAATAAATATATCGTGCAAAAAATTAAATAAAAATTTAAGTAATAATAATCAATAATAAATCCAAAATTTTAAAAATTATACGAACAATTGGTAAATTTAATATGGTTATATATTGTATCTATATTAAACAACTGTTGTAGAATCCATATAGACAATAAATATATTATACAAAAAATTAAATGATAATTTTGAAAATATCCTTTTCCGCCAATCAATAATTTAAAAATTTCTTTAACACCCGAAATTTTTATTTATATACGTATTGTTTTGAAAATTACGATTGTATGAAAGTTGGTGGTAGCCACTTTGAACATTTAATAAAATAACCTTAACACTTTTAGTGCAATATTTTAACTCAACATTTCCCATACGTATCCGAAACTTCAAACTGCCATTTCTCAAAAACGAATGGATAGAATTGCACAAAAATTTTCAAATTGCACATAGAACAGAAAAACCTATGAAATAAAGTAGTACTTGACATCCCTTGCCATTTAATTTGAGTTGGTGCTGGTACGGTTTAGGGGGGGATGAAGTCGGGTAGGTGACTTACATGTGATACTATTTTCAATTTTGATCATTTATAAAGTTATTCAGCGTGAGACTGTTTTAGTTGGGACACCCTGTATATGAATACAGATAATCAAGATATTTAATGAAAAATTGTATTTGTAGCATCATTTGTAATATATTCAATACGTATTATTTTTGACGTTTATATCGGAAATGGTATGGTAAGGGTATTGTTTGTAACTTGACTGATAAACATTTTGTTTCCTGCGAGGCAACAGATACTTCAGATTTACAAATTACCTTCATTATATATTCAGTCTTCTTTAAGTAAACATTTAGTTAAAAAAAAGCCGAAGAAAAGTAAAGCAAATATAAATTACGGTTGGAATTAGAATTAAATCAATACATTTATCTTGTCGTTTGTATTAAATGATTGGAAAAATATCAATGTTTTGTTTAGAATTTTGAAAACAACACTTTTTGGAGAATCTTTGGCATCTTCGGCTATCCTAAATTTTTGGGTAATGGAGTGTTGTTCTATTCTATTCGATTCTATTCTATTTTTTTTTAGATATAGTTTTCCGGTGATATTTCACACAAAATTCCATACTTTCTTGCTTCTGGTTTGGGTTTTTTGTTATTTTAATTTATTCAAACGGAACGAGCCTGTAATAAATTAAAACGAATAGTCCTTCTGAAAGGCCGTCTACCACTAAAAATCGAAAATTTTCATGAAATCGATAGTGAACGCATGGGTAAGCAAGAGAGTATGAAACCGCAAATATAAATTATTTCCTCGGCTTTAACCAAATGGGGTTGCTGTTCATCATATAATCATAGTAAATAATTAAACTTAGACTTTATGGTATATCTAAGCATTTAACTAATTGTTGGAAATTCAAATTACGTAAGTCTTCTATGCAGACAGCAAATTTCCTCCGAATGATTAACAGATTAATTTGATCCCCTCCCTACAGGGATCCGATAATTTGCTCACATAAACAGATAATTTGCCCGTCTAGATAGTTCTGCACATAGAGAAATTATTAGTAATCCTTTGTAACTGTTCTAGAGCGAAGTTTAGTTGGGTTAACTGGTGGAGTGCACACCTACTATGTGGGGTTAGGAAATCTGTTTAAATTGCAAAACAATCCTTAGCTTACGACCCACTTTAGGCTATCTTAGGGCAAACTAAGATTAACCTTCCTTACACTTCCAGCAAAAATCATAATTTATTTACTCTACTTACGATGCATCGCCATAAAACTGCTCCGATAACAATATTATGCCTTCTGCATAATAGCAAACGATGGATACCGTTTTAACTGCTAAAAATAGCAAAGGTGGGTGAGGCTGAAGTTATAGAACTTCTGTGGAATTGACCGTGACGTAAACCATACCTTTTATGCATTTTAAAAAGTCCCATTGTTACCTGAAAACTGAATGTGTGATTCATCCTACACTTAAAATACCTAGTTTGATTGTTTTAAAATATCTGAGATTTTATTCTACAAGAAATTGTTATAATTAGGCAGCGTCGGTAATTAATACGAACTACATCCGCGTTATGTTGCGAAAAAGGACGGCATTAGCCTTAATTAGACAACCAAAGCATTTGTAAAATTCTTAAACACGTTTAATTCGAAATTTTTGCAATTACTATTAATCAGATTTTTTCAGTAAAGCCGCTGCCGATTAAGCGCGAATGGTCGCAACCGAAATATATTTTTTATAACGTATCATTTTCTGGTTTCGCATAAGTTTTTGTAAGAATGAATCGACCTGTTGGGTATTCCCTCGGTCTATCAGAACCGCCTCAGATCGGTATGTTTTATATAACATTTCAAATGTTTATTAAAATTATTTTAAAATAGTTTATTAAAACGCATAAAAGTTGGGCGTTGCAGTTGGTACAAATTCCTCAATATGTGTACGCATTTTTGTGATGATTTCTGGGATTCTGTTGTTATTTGTTATTGGCTACATCCGAGTTCCTGTAGCAATTTTTCTAAGAATTTATTGAAATTGGTGGCGAGTTTTTGGTTTTGCAAAGAATTTCTGACTTTTTGTAAGAATCTCCGGGTTTCTGTAAGAATTTCTGGATTTCTGTAAGAATTTCTGGGTTTTGTAAGAATTTTTGGGTTTCTGTAGGATTTTCTGGGGTTTTCTTAAGAATTTTGGGGTGTTTGTAAGAATTTCTGAGTTTTTGTAAGAGTATCTAGGTTTCTGCTAGAATTTCTGGCATTTTGTAAGAAATTTGGAATTAAATTTATGTTTACATAGTAAAACGTATATTCAGTATTTGTACAACTGTCTGCTTTTCGTAGAAATTTTAATCTGCGTGTTTAGAAGGATTTTTGGGATTGTGTGGGAATTTCTAAGATGGTTCATAGGTATTTTACAGTTTTTGTAGGAGTCCCTAGGTTTATATAGGAGGTATCTTGTAGGGCTATATTTTGTAAGAATTCCTGGGCTTTATTATATATTGGCTAAAAAAAGCAACTATTTGCCAACCCTTTGCTGTTAGGTATTTGTAGGAATTTCTGGCCGTAATTTCCGGGTTTTCTTAGGAATTGCTAGGTTTTTCGTTGGTACTTTCGAGTGTTTATACCTACGAATTTTTTTGGTTTTTCGTTGTGATTTCTATACCATTGTAGGGATTTTGGGATTTTTGTAGGAATTTTTCGGATTTTGTAGAATTTTTTTATGTTGGATATTGGTGGGGCCATCCAGATTTTTGTTAAAATTCCTGATTTTATTGTGAGAATTCCTGAATTTTTGTATATTGAGTTTTTCGTGCATTTTATAAAGTTTTCAGAAATTCTGTGAGAATGTATGTGCTAGAAACAATTGTTTAGTAAACCCATCCACATTAAGTATTTGCAAGAATTTGTTGGCTGTTGGTAGAAAATGTGTAGGTTTTTTTGCTTGTGAAAATTTCTATAACGTTTTAGGTTGTAGGCATGTATAACAGTGGAATAGTAAATCTTGCAAGATTTCCACGAATAACTAACTTTAATAATGAAAAAAATGTGATATTTGATGGACCAAATGTAATGAAATGTGTTGCTATTGGGTTTATAAACTGTACCAACCCTGTATTATAATCTGAAACGTAATTAACAAAAAAATTTGGGGCTCAAACCCAGTATACTTAATATAATAAAGGTAGTAATTAAAACTAATAAAACAGTCGTAAAAGTTATTGCAATTAGTTAAATGCCATACAGGCAAATGATCAATTACGTGGGTCAATCTACAAGATAATAAAATTTTGAAGATATAACTTCTTTCTCTTTTAGTGAATTATTTTGATAGTTTCAAATTTAAATTTGGAAGATATCGTTTTCGGTACTTATAGTGTCCATTAATAAAAATGGACCTCAGTTTATAGCAATTTTTGCAATTTAGACTCACAAACGTTGTATCTCATACAAGACAACGGATTTCTTTTTCGTAAACAGAACAGTATATGTTTTTAGATTTCTTTTTAGGCCTTGGAAATACGGTTTTCCAAAGTTCTTGTGGGAATTTCGAGATTTTCTTGCGAATATATACAACTTTATAGCAATCTCGAGGCTTTTATGGGTTTGGGTTGATAAAAACCCCCGACTGTTTAAAAAGTCCTGTGTGTTGGGTATTTGTGGGATAATCTAGATTATTCTCAATTTTGCGCGCACGTCGAGGTTTTTATGAGAAATTCTGGGGTTTCGTGGTCATTTCTAGGTTTTGTGTGCGTATTTACGCATTATACGGAAATCTTATAGTTTTTGTGGGAATTTCTAGGGATTCAATATAAATGGCACTTTTCGCAACTTTATTATTCAATTTAGATTTAAATGGTAAACAAAATGCAACCGGTTGCATAGCGGAGCGCTGCGGACGCCGGTGAAACGGTATACGTAGTCCAGCACAATCCGCGCTGGTCAGTACTTGGATGGGTGGACTAATATGCATATGCAACCGGTCGTGCTTCGGAGGGTACGTAAAACCGTCGGTCCCGGTTGTCATGCAAACATCTTTGACAATCGTAAACCTTGTAGTGGAACTTCTCTTCTCTCTTCGACGGGTTAGGTTAGCCTCCTGCGCGGCATGCGTGCAAAGGGGGCTCACAGAACCTACTCTATTGTAGGTAATTAACAGGCTATTGGCCTATACAAAGAAGAAGAAGTAAACAAAATAATGCGAAGAGAAGATCAAAATTGGGAAGAAGAATATACCATAATTTATGGAGATATGGTGGAGAAAGTAAACGAGAGCCTTGGGCAGTTTTCGGAAAATTGAATCGTATACTTACGAAAAAATACTTCACTACAGCAATGAAAGCCCAAGTTCTAAAACAACGTGTCTTACTGGTTTTACTATACAGAGTCGAAACATGGGCTTTTGCAGAGAAGTTATACGATATTTTAAGTATATGGAGAGAGCTATATTGGGCATAACGTTCCGTGACAGAAAAACAGTGGAGTGGATAAGCAGAAAACAAAAATGGAAGATGCAATCTTAATAATGACAAGCATGAATTTCAGATAGGCTGTCCATTTTGCTCCAATGTCAAAAGAGAGATGGACCAGACACACAACCACGGAAACCATAGATGGGAGAACCCAACGTTGGACGACGTATATCAAGATGGTATGATCACATACGAAAAAATCAAGCTGAATGAAGAAAGCTGCAAACAGAGTGGATTGCAAAAGCATGAACAAGAAATGCTGTTTAAAGAAGAACAGAAACAAAACTACACCTCTTACTGATCTCCAAACAAGAACAGCTTTCTTATCTCAACCTAACCACCTGATATATTTTTTGATTTCCTTCTTTCTAGTTACAAGTAAGGGCTTAGAGAAATACAATAGAAATAAGATACACCGTCTACGTAGATTGCGGCAATTAGTATTGAAGCAAAAATCATGAGACTGAGTTTGGAAAACATCTCTTCGGACTACTACTACTAGGCATCGTCGTAGGATTGATTGATGTTGACGTTTCGCTAACTGTTGCAGGTAGCATTATTATTACGGTTTGACAATGGTATCTGCAACTATTACTGAAACGTCAGCATCAATCAATTCTACGACGACGTGATTTAAGCCCGAAGAGATGACTTTATTAGACACAAACTGCGAAAACCTGAAACTTTACATTGATTAAATCTTTTTTTTTTCCTGTTTCTCACAACGATTTATATTTAATATTAATTAATATTTAAGACCTAGTTATATGATGTAAGGAGAAAAGACCAACATGACAAAATATACCGAGTATTTCGCTTAAGATAAAAGAATTGACTATTGTTAATCAACTAAAATAGCTACATCATTTTGTTTATCTTTTAATAAAGTTGCTATTAGCTCGGTTCATCTTCCGAAAGACAATAGAATAAAATTATGTTCGTTTGGAAATGTACCAAAATGCTTGTAATTTTCGTTCGCAGCAAATCCTAGGCTGTAAATTTCCTTAAAACATATTAGACTGGCGAATAATGCGGAGACTATTTATTATGAAGTGAGGTAAACTTTCTGAGCAAACAGCAATGTTTATTGCAAGTGCGTTCATTATAAGCGTTCGCTTGGGGAATTTCTGAAAAGGCCGGTATATACGAGCACTTACAGGATAGAAGCGAGTTCAGAATAACGACGCAATGATCGGAGCCTTGCTAGGACTATTACATCAACATCATATACCGAAGCAATTCCGTATACAAATGTTTTCTGTATTATTTTTGTTCAATTTAACTAGAGAATGTACGATTTTCAGGACAAATGAATGGTTATTTATCGATGTCATTATTGCTATAGTTATCAAGTTTGAGCAGTAAAATATCCTTAAATGAGGACATATCGTATTTATTGTGTTATGGCCAATTTATTCAAATATCGCGCCGCAATATTCTTCAAAGATGTCTGTATACAACGTGATGTTAAGTTGTTCGCGTGATAACGTGAAAACATAGGCTTGGCAGTTGCAGGTAGCTTGCTAGAAATTTACTTTTAACTAATAATTCCTTTGTCTAGACGTTGCTTTTTATGTCTGCAGCATACAGGATGAATATTTTCTGAAAATGAGGAATAGGTGTGGCCGACATTATTGCCAAGGCTTTTAAATTTAACAATACTATTATTACTTGAACGCTTTATATGTTGGGAGCAACCACTAGCCAGAGACGCATTTTAACACGGAATTATTCCGCGCATAATTTTACTTAACTGTAAACAGAGTTCTTCTGCAACAAGGAATATAAATATTTATACGTTTCCCGACCCCGAAAGAAAACCGCCCCTGTGCTAAAAATTAGTGGATATTTATATATTCAAGACTTGTTTAAACTGCTGTAACGTAATTAGTTTTATTTACGACTCATTTGAACAAGAAAAATAATTGGTGAACTGAAAATTACGCTCTGGTTATGGATAATACGATAGCTCAAGAATAATTATTACAAAAACACGATTCCAACTCGAGCGGCTCATTGAGAGCCGACGACAAAGAGAGTCGCGTTTCAAAGGATATCCGTAATTTCTTTTAAGCGGGGCAGAGTTTTAGAAATTTCCGCTATTTGTTAAAAAGTTGCTCTGTAGACACTGTCGTTACATCAACGCGAAATCGAATTAATCGCGATTATGTTTTGTGTGCGCGCGGTCAAACTAAAAATTACTTAATAAATTTAAGGTTGATTTATCTCCGGAGACTTCAGAGATTTACTTGAGCGAATCTTGTAACACTGTACGTGGTCCTTGTACAGCATAATTTATTTTGGTACTTTGTTTTAATGTCCACAATTATTTCCAACTTAAAGGCTCTTAAGAGTTAACTACTTTCAAAGAACGAAACAAGGCTTGCTCCGTGTAACCCAAATTTCTCCTTATGTAGGTTATATTACGTACCGGGTAAACATCCAGAAAACTTCGGTTTCAATTAAAAATATGCTTCCTGCTGAAGATCTTAAACAAATATTACGGTTCCTCAGAAACAGCGAGAACGTTTCGTATCAGTGGTTTACTGTAAAAAAACTTCTCTACATCGTGTAGAAAAGCGGTCACCGTTTTTGTACGACTCGGTTTCACGAAACATTGGTTTATATACCTCTGCTTTTTCAGATGTAAAACGAGGATAAATCTACATCAAATGTATAAATCTACAGGTTTAAAGGGAGCTTTTTGTGAAATATATCTTCAGTATTTTAAGTAGTTTTCGCCAGTGGCGTACAAAACCTCTACTTGTAGAAAGAGGTTTAGCTCGTAATTTACGACTTCTTTTGAATACTCCTTTCCAGTGCTCTCTTTGAACACACGAGTTTTGCACATTACAACCCGCATTCAATTCCGCTGGCTAATATGAACTGATATCCATAGAAAATATATTAATCTACATTACTGGTTTCATTATGACAACTGTGCCTTATTTAGCCAACTTTTCATTTATCTGTGAATGGCGAATTATCTTCAGATTTGCGGAGATCTCCTGTCGCTTAAGGGTGGACATTAAATCCAGACATTAACGATATTTATTAGAGATAAGAAATATTACAATCACGTTGTTTCCCAAATTATGAAATAACTTCGCAAATAAATCATACTCTTCTATTGTAGAAACCTTGGAAAATAGGCTTCGAATCACTTCGAAGAATCTCCGTTTTGGACAATTCAATGTCATTTATCTGGTTTAGCATTTGTAGAAGATGGTGAACTAGAAATTAGCGTACTTGCTCCATACTAGAGGTCTCCGTTTGTAATTTTTGACGACCATTCTCTCTGACCAATTAATCAGATACTTTCTCCCCGTTAAGATGTAGGTCCCATTTCAAAGTACAACATAGGAGAGAAGCCCATATCTCTTGTAACACTTGAAGAGAAGCCTATTTTGACCGGATAACTGCCGAATTATACGAGATTTGATCAAATAATATCGCGCTGTCCTCAGTCAAAAGTTGGTTAACCCACCTCATTGATTCATATACTCAATTGTGAGTAAACTTTTTATAAAACAGTGTCGAAAATGATTCATAAATTAAAATTGATAAAATGCATTCGCTAGATTTAGAACCACTTCGAATTATATCCTAGACTTGCTTTATTTCTACCATCCTCTTCTAGAAATGCCTTTCCAGGAGAAAGGGCAGCTCAACATAGGTATTTCAGCAGGTCGCAATTACCTATTTCTCTTTGTTGCCTAAGATTAAACAATGACAGACTTACTGATTGGTTCGCAACTTGTAAAATCTCCAGAAGACTACTGCAAAATCCACCAGGTTTGCTTTAAATCATGGTTTCTTAACCTTTTAAGCCTCCCGACTGTTTGCACTTGCCACCAGAACCGACGAGGGAAAAGTTCAAACCACGAGGATAAGTTTTGGCTTGGGTGATTTCTTCGTACACTAAGTTTTTTATTTTTTAGTGATCCAATGCAACCAGCGTATATCTGATCGCAACCCTCCAGGCTGAGAAACGATAGATACTTAAAACTTACTACCTAAGCAATTTTCATGCTTTTGACTATTCATATGTAAACATGTTATTAGTTTTCACATTACATTAATTAACAATAATTATTTTTATTACGCACGTTAAGTAATAGATATTTTGCCTTTTGTTTTGCTGAAATATACATCCAACCGATTTTTAAACATGTAAATAGTAGACGGAGGGTCACGTCGGTGCGACACAGGGGAAAACTTAATCCGAAGTGGTTTTAAGTTCAACGAATTTACTATCTTCCTCCAAATGTTTATGATGCTGCTGTTACCTGAAGGACTGTGTACACATGCTTTCAATAATTTCGTGGTGGCTTGGAAACATTTCAACGCAAACACGGCCCTTCAACTTCCACAACACCAGTAAACATTTAAAAGTTAATGAAATTATTATTATATTCAAATATTAAGCAAGTGAGCACTTTCCTTCTTAGTCCCAGTTTTTGGGCAACAAAAAATTGAGTAGCGCCGCGTCCGCCATAATTACCTAATCTCGCGTCGGGGATTATGGCACAAAAGTGAAGTAAACCTTAAAAGAAAAACGCTTCCAGCCGATCCTAGATATTCAAGCGACCATGGAAAAGCGCCAAATGCTCTTAAGAAATATAATTTTCTGAGTCGAGGCAAATAAAATCAAATAAGATTAATTAATATTTGTTTATTGTGAAATCCTTTAAATTGTTATAATATATTGATAGATTTCTATCACTCATACTTTTAATGGTCAAATAACTGTATAGATTCTAAATTATCCTATTTAATACTAAGTAGTTAATTATAATCTGTCCATTTAGACTGGGTACAAGAAAATCATTAACACCAGACACACTTCAACTGGTACTTCTGCGAACGTTAATTTCTATTTAAAAATCATAAATGTAGCTCCGCCACTGCTACTAAAGTATAAGAGGTAACTTCTGAATGGGGAGACCATATAGCGTGACGGTCGTGGGAGAAATCCGCATTTCCCCCTTTTTTCTTTCATGAGAGGCCAAGAGCGCGACGTAAAAGACCTGGTCGACCTAAAACCTAATAAAATTACGAAGGAACAAAATAAAACCATCTGTTTCATTACACATATGAGATTTAATCATCGTCCATAGTTCTATCACTGGAATTAACTTAGGCTTTCTGTTTCCACATGAAATATTCATGCGGGTGGCGTTGAATTTTTTTCTGAGAGCAAACTGAAATTATTTTCTCTGCAATATTTTATCTTTGATTGTGGCTTCAGTTTTATTCGATTTAATTGAATGTTAGGACGGAGCGTGACTCCAACCCTCTGTACCGGATTTCGTTGTCCGAATAGTCACAAATCTTGCCCAAAACACTTTCAATTGCACAGTTATCATAAATGAGAAAGCTGCAGTTCAATTCTTCCAAGTACCCCCCAAGTTACGACTTTGTTCTACGAGAGTAATTTGAAATGTTTTCGGAATGAAATAAAACAAACGATTTATATCGTTCTGAGCTTATTTTTATTTTACAATATAATCTCTGTTAACACTTACACGTATATTCCATTACACCATCACCAAACTCTGATTCCTTAAGGCCTGCAAACTATTCTTCAACTGTGTCTATAAGTTCTTCATTTCCTTTACCGAGGAAGTTAGGCGACCTTAATCATACAGATAGGGCGGAGAATAATATTTCCGTTCCTTGAATTTGGCGATGGAAACGACACTTGTATGAGCATTTGCATCTTCTGGATTAAATATTTTTTTTCTTCGCCGAACCTGGTCTATTTCATGAACAGTGTTTTGCACTTGGCCCTAGAAGGTATTGCTGTTTTATTTAATAATGGACTTAAATTTAAATTGTTGTTACCAACAAATGCACAAAAATTCGATTATAATCTTCCTAAAACGGCCCAAATGCTCCTGAGATGTTTACATTTAAATTAGGTTTTGATATTGCCTTGCAGATAGATGTCGTATACCTAATTTTTTAGTATAAATATGAAACCTATGTTCATTTGCGATGTTCAACGACTTATCTAAAACTATATCATGATTTTTCCATGATTTCTACTGTTGTCGAACTTTTGAGACATTTACTGTATAGGTTATCTTACAAGCTTCCACGACAGCATTTGCAATCAGTAGACCATGCAGAAACAATGTCTCTCAAGGTATTTTTCATATCAATGTGCATATCCATTTTCAATAAACGTTTTTAAATACATACACTTTTTCTTTAAGCTAAGAGTTATACCTTTATTCTTTGAGGCTTTCGCGGTTTCTCGAATTGTCAATATTACAATTTACTTTCGGCTTGGACCGCGGCGTTATATATCTTGATTTGATGTTTTACCAGTATTCATATTGAGCTTTTGTTTTCATCAATACATTTAGAGAACAACTTAGAATACGATTTCAATTTTGATATTATGGTTGATGGTGGCGGCAAACTGACTCGATCACGCTGGATAATGAAATGTAATGTACTCTGATTGAATTTTCATATTCTGTTAATACCAATTATTACCTTCTGTATTTCTTAATTTATGCTACGATGCAAAAAATCCCTTAAATGAAACACTAATAATTTCAAATGATCCTCGTCGTGTTTTTATAGTTTAGAATAATTAAACAATTATTGATTCAGTTAGATTCTCTCGGCCTTTGAAAAATATTATTTAAACTCCAGATAGATGTAGGGTCGGAGTTTGTAGGTGGTTATTTTTTTGATCAAATCTCTCACAACTTGAAATTTAACCAACAGTAAAGTGGATGTCGTTTGACTCGCGACTACTTAAGCTAATGTCTTTTAGCAGAAATTTTAATAAAATTACAATGTGTGCAGAAGTTGTCTAGAATGCGAAACTCAGAATTAGTTTTCCTGTTGTTAGACCGCAGCAGAAATTGTTTCGGTAAGGACGCCAGTTCCCTAAAAGTATAATGATGAGGAAGTAGAAAAAAGCGGTGTTGTTGACCTTAAACTTGTTTCGGCGTCAAAAAAGAGCTCTAGCGACAAAATCTAGTGCAATTAAATTGATAAATACATCCTCCGAAATGACTGCTATTGGTTGGCAAATTGAAATAAGAGAACGTTGCTTCGTGTAGGAAGTGTATCGAATTTTGGAGGATTATAATTTTATACTGCAATTAAACTTACGATATTGTTTACCTACAACCTGATAACGCTTTGTTTTAATTCAAAGCGTGAAACATTTACCGCTGAGCAGTTAAATATTTATTAACCACCGTATACGTAACAGATAGAAACTAACTTAGGAAGTTCTGTTCGTAATCAGGCATGAATAGCAATTTTCGACCATTAACCTTAGCACAGTTTCAGATAGAGGAGGGTGGAGAGCAACATTTATAAATATTTTCGAGATGATACGGTGGTGTTTCGTATGATAATAAGGTTGAATTACAGTCATCGCGTTTGTATGCTGAGGGTAGGACTAGATGTAGAAACCTCTCTAAAAGCGCCTAAGGGAGTCTAGCCTTGGCTACGACCTGCTATATAATTTACTCAGTTTTGTTGGTGTGGAGTTAAGTTCTTCGTAACACACGGCCTTTAATGTGGTTGAAATAGTAAATTACTCGACTGCAGCGATAGATTGCGTGTACGAGTGCGTTCAACCTTACAACATTTTGAAGAAGATAAACAAAGGTAAATCACTCCGCTTGTTGATTTCCCGTACTTACAAATCCCTAATGTTGTAGAGCTTTTTGTAGGAACTTCCGATCCCTAAATCGGCTTCCGTTCTATCGGCAACTCAGTGAGATTGCTTCCAGATTACGGCTAATGTTATGACTACATGCGTATTTTCGAAATTTAACTTTTCCCCAAGAGGGTTTTAACTTTTTCTTATTTTTCCTCACCGCGCTTAATCCCGAAAGTGCGGACAGTTTGACAGGTGAGTTGGCTGAGTTAAAAATGAACGAAGAGCTTTCACGGTTTCAGTATTTAGTCTATGATCCATTTGGGAACTGACAAGTCAACCAGTTTTTGGAAAAAAATAAATAGGCGAGATTCTTGCTGACTCACGCCGCTTTAAAATATAGTGTTTGGCGTTTAATTTAACCTTTGCAATTATAGTTCAGAAACGACCGAAAAATGGTCTAGACTCCTTCGTCACAAATTAACACACAGGTAGAAATCGTTGAATGGCCATTAATTATAATTACAGATATGATAGGATATCCACTGCCCATACATCCATTACGAAAATCGCATTAAAATTTTGACTTGAACTGAATTACTCGTTTACATTCACTATAATTATTCCTCGGGGCATTCACGATTATAGACCGATATTACAGGACCCGCACGCTATACCGATACAAGATGATGTGTACATTCCCAGGTAAATTCATTACGAACACCAAAATGCTGCAAGCGCAAATTTATTTCGTGTACTTTCCTGCTTCAGTTTGAACTGTAACGTAATTACATTAATCAAAATCCTATTAAATTAAAAAGCTATAAATTTTCCCAAATTTGTTATTGAAATTACCTATTCTTGGTAACAGGTCGTATTGTAATATATCTTGAGCATTACAAATTACCTAGTTACATTTATATTAAATCTGTAAATATGGCTGTCTCAAAATTGAGCCTGTGCTTTTGGGATTTTGTGGGAAGGGGGGGGACAAAAAAATCGGAAATTAATAGTATACATCTTTCCGATTGTTCTTCATTATCGAATTATTGATAAAAAACTAAAATTTAATATTTAAATGAATCATAGCATAAAAGATATTGTCCATATGTGTTGTCATAAAATGCGTTCTACTAGGTTGCCCAACACTTCAAAACAAATGTTCGCACGGTTTATCATGGAAGCACGAATCCCCTCTCCCGCTCTCTGACGCCACAGCAGCTCAGGATTCACAACCGGTTTGCAGTAAACAATGCCACTAGGAAAAGAAATCCAACGGATTCAGATCCGCTGATCTAGAAGGTCGTGGTATGGTCCATTTCTTCCAATCCACCTCTCATGAAAATTTTCATTCAGGAAATTTCGCAATTGTATTCCATAATGTGACGGTGCACCATCATGTTGGAACAATTAATGTAACTGTTCATAGAACTTCATCGAACAATGTCACTCGTAAATTACCATTTAAATATTGAATTAAGCCAGTTAGGTAGAATGTGTGGACCAATTACATTATTATTTAATACTCAGCTGAAACGTTTATTGACCATCGTCTTTCATAAAATTTTTTGCGTATTAACCGATGGTATTCAACCCTCCATCCATGCAGATACAGAGTATTTATACCCTTCTTAGTAAATGTAAATTCATCATTCCACAGAATCTCTTCAATGAAATGTGAATCATTGTTTACGTTATGCAACAACCATCTACAAAAATTGACTCGGAGCTCCCCATCCCCGTCAAGCAACACTTAAAATTTCCGAGGCCTAAAGGGATGTAGACCATTTCTCCTTAATAATATATGAATTGTATCTTTTTGGAAATGAATTTGAGACGATACACCTCGAAGGCTTGATTGGTTCTGCCTCTACAAATTCAAGAACTTGCTCTTCTTGATCGACGCTTAGAGTAGGTTGACGTTTTTCGTGGATTATCTATTTCCAGTAATTTTTGTTCTAGATGTCTTATAGTTTGGAAACTTTTCCACATATGCACATTACATGCACCTAATACTTTCAACATATCCACGGACTCTTGATTACAATACTATCGTTCAATTTTAAATAAAAAAAGCAGAAGGAAATGAAAATGATACTTAGGAGCCACCAAATTAAAATTTGTTACACAAGTAATTGGAACAACCAAACTTATTATTTACTTTTTATCAGTAACTCGATTACGAAGGAGATCCGAAACTACTACTCTGAATTTTCGATTGGTTTTAGCCCCCTTAATCAAATTCCAAAAGCGCGGGTATTAATTTTGAAACACCCTCTATATTCGTTTCATATTGTAGAGTAGCTCTAGTTCTCTGATTACAGTAAATGTGACACATTAATTACGAATTACGCACAAAGAAGTTCAAGAAAGGAATCACATTTAAACAAAAGTAAAGTAAGTAGAGGCCATAAACATCACTGCTTTTTATTTAGTGCATTCTTTGTATTATATAGGCCTCATTCTAACGAAACTGGTAAGAAATCTTAACAGATAACGATCTTGCTGTCCCTGTGTCTATCTAATTTTGTCAGTCTCCTAGAAAGCCCAAAGGAACCTGATTTATCCTGCAAGTTAAATATCTTTGATTGTTAAACTGGTATTATTTACATGGGGGCGGAATTTTACAGTTAATTATGTGCCTCCCACGACATCATTAACTTGCGTTATTTTAAGAACCCAATTAGTGATCTATTAATTGAAAAAGCATATATGACGAACTAGAAAGCTTTTTCATGTGCGGCCTATCTATTCTTACATGACATTTCCTAAGAGGTTTAGAGCAAAACCGTTTTACAGCTTCTTAATTGAACGTGCCTTTTATTATTATGCATGTCGTAATACTTTTACGGTAGTACCCATTTCTTGGTTGATTGACTTATTCATGTTGTGCGGAATATAAAACCTCTACGCTAAAACCACGGTATTCTTCGCGCTTTTGGTTATAGCACTAACAGTTAAAATCTATAATTAGGAACAATTTATTTAAGAAATTGCTCAATTTAAATTATTATTTGATAAATCACATTGCTATAGCTAGAAAAGAAGGAAGAATAACTATAGATGCAAAGAATGGAGATCACAAGAAGGGGTTGAAACAGAAGAAAGAGGATTTAAACCATTGGATGGGGACACGCGGAGACTTCTTGAATTAATTTTTATATGGTATTTACAAACTATCAGGTCGGATATGAAAATACAAGAAACAAACTATAGACACAAGCGAAATAAAGAGGGAACCCGATCAAAAGGAAAGAGGAAGCAATTTAAATCCAAGGTGCTAGGGAAGAATTTTTATCGAAGCTGCAAATATGAAATTATCATTTGGTAATTAAACATTTCGGAGCCTACAAGCAACGAAGTGGGGACAAGAAGCAGATAGAGGAAAAATTAATTAGGGAGAACGGCAGTAAAGCCAAAATGGGAAAATTAATTAACGAAAGCGGTCAATCACATGCCTATAATGATACCTGGTAGAAATTTTGAGAGGAAACCTACCCGCACTTTACAAGCATATTTAAATTTTACCTATTAATGAAAAAAAAAACACTGCAGTAAAAATGAGAGCTCCAGACTATTAATAGATGCTAGAAATACTAAAAGAACAAAAAAAAAAGTGAGGGCAAAACGAAACTTAAATTATGGGAAAGATTGCAAAATAAAGAATAAGGTATAGAATTAAAATTCTCATTCAGTAATTACAGAAAGACCTATGTACGGTTGAAACAAAAAAAGAGAACAAAAAAAAGCATGAAAGGAAAGGAATGAAGTGACAGAGAAGGAAAGGGGGTTTTAAAACACGTAACTAAAAATTTTGATATGGGTGTTAATGAAGCTACAAAACTATTTCATGGTTAGCAATCTTGAAAAACTAGAGAAGAGACCAATACATATAAAAAATTGAAATGGGAGGAGGAGCGGAGATTACAGAGAGAGATAGAGGGAGAACAAAGTAACTGGAGAGGGGTGTATAATGCAAGCTGGGAGAATTTAGTAGCTTAACTGTCTGACCAATATTTTTACTAACTAAAATATCATACAATTAAGTCTTAAAATTTTCAAAATGGATCCAATTATTATTATGAAGCTTTCACAGGCCTTAGAGGCCCATCGCTTTTCTTGCGAGAGGAGGCTAAGTCAGTTTGTGCAATGCACAATAGGGCCCGACTTTGCGGATTACCGTGTTGGTGCGTAACCATGCTTAACCTGCTGGTGTGTGGTGTATATTTCTGTATATATGATCTTGTTACACCTCTAGTGCGATCGTAACACGAGGAGTGCCATTAATTTGATCCCCAATGGCAAATTGAGACCGGGACTCAGTACCGATCACCCAAGGAATTAGAAAAATTTCCGACGCTGGAGAGATTCGAAACGGGAAGCGTTTGTACTATTACATCCAAAGTTTGGCTCTTCTACCACTGAGGCATCCCCGTCCTGGATCCAATTACAGAAACATGAAAGAGCAGGAGAGGAAGAAAGGAGAGTTATATCGAGAAAAGTCAAAGAGTGGGATTTTTCAATGTTTAAACTATGATACGATAATCAAATTCAAAAATGGGATCTAACAGAGAGTTAAAACAAGAGAGGGTTGGAGAAGACAAAACAAGAAAGGTAACCATTCGATACTTAAAATTTTCATTCTTCTTATTATTCTGCTTATTAAGTATGTAGGCTATAAGCCTGTTTAAAAACCAACTTTCTACCATTCCTTCCACCGTTTTGGTTTCTACCTCTTTCTCTTCCACCGTAAACGTTTCTTACTAGTCTATTCTCTTCCATGCGGTTTACATGTTTGTTCTAATATTTCCTTCGTAATTCAAAAGAGAACCCTAGATGTACGAAATAGAACGCAATAAGAAGTATAGAAAGGAATTGAAAAGAAGAAGGTAACGCAAAGACGTATATTTTAACCCACATCTTAATTAACGCGCGGAAGAAATAGTGGAGGGGAGGGAGGTAGGAAGACGTTAGATAAGTAACAAAACTAGCTCGGCAAAGGGAGTGCAAGGTCAATGTGGGAGAATGGGGGATGTATGACGAGGGTTAAATCAAGGGGAAGCAAAGACAAAGAGTGAGATTTTTTCAATATTAAAATGTAGATATGCTATTAATATTTTAATTATGTAAAAAAAATCAGTCGCTAGTTGAAAACAAGAAAACACAACTGTAGATGTACGAAGCAGAGTGGAATGGGATGTACACAAAGGGAAAAAGAAGGAATTACGACACAGGGTTAATATTTTTAACGAAAATGTAAAAATTAAAATATCCACTTGGTATTTAAATATTTTTCCTCCACGATAATTGATCGCTATGGGAGAATAGATCACTAACCGCTCTCGATAACTGTTAAATTATAAGGGAAGTGCTTGCCCATCAGTGGGATGATGCGGGATAATTAAAAAATAATAAAGCAGAGCAGTAGATAGCGAGGAAAAGGGCAAAAAATATAAAATAGGAAAACGAGGTTAAGGACAAATGGGAATGGTAAACAGAAAGTTTTGTTACTAAAGTTAAACTTTGACGGTAATACTAAAATAATTATTAGTAGAATATACAGTAAACAGGTAAATAAGAAGGAATGGTCGTAAGTAAGGACGATAGCGCTGTAAACAGAGAGGGATGGGAAAAGCAAATAAAGCCGTGTTATTTAATTTGTTCTAAATTAAAGAACCTCTTTTGCAGATTCGAAAGGCAGAATATGTATTTATCTTTTCCTATCTATTTTGGATCTAATTTAGATTTTTATCCAATAGTAACTGGTATTAGGACGGATTTATAGTAACTTGCGGTTACCTTTAACGAAAAAAACAGGAGGGAATTAATCCTTTTTTATTTGAAATCGTACAGGTCGGGGCGGGTCAGTCTCGATCACGATCGTATTTCATATATATATTCGAATTACGACTTCAAGTACAGTTTCTTCCATGGCTCGAAGAATACAACTGGCTTTAGATGGTTATCTCGTTTCCTGCGAGATGTAAAAAAATAAAAATTATACAACAGCGCTTATACATTATGACGAAGAAAACGACTGTTACATAAAGGCTAATTTTTTCCTGCCAAAAAATATAATCGTTCCTCGACATATTTGTCTACCAGTAGATTGATGTTCTCTCGGTTTTTCTAGACTTTGCCTTAAGCGACATCCGACCTATTGTATGGAGATAACTAGTAATTTTCTATACATTTTTAGTTTTTAGATAGTTTCGCCTCCTGACAATCGAACAAAAGCCTTGAACGCCACACGTAGATTTAGCTTGTACTTTTAAACTCTATTGAAATTACTAGCTAACAATTTATCACAGAATCATGCTAGAAATTTAATTAACCTCTTTGTTTCTCCCAATTCTAAGAAAATGGTATCGGTGTGTTATGTTTATCAACAATAAGGCAATTATCTTTTATTATAAAGAACAATTTTATCTTTAGAAAATCGCTAAATTAGTGAGACCTAGTTTCGCAATTTTATTCACATCTATTGGGACGACATAGGTGAAAAATAGTTTCTTTCTTAAGTACTTATCAAGTAATACGATTATATTTGTCTATTACAGTAATATAATTTATTTTTCTCTGATAAATACGTTTTCCCTTAGATATGAAGCCATTCTTTCCTGTATATATATTATTTCTCTCTTAGAAATAAACTTTTTCGCTCTTAACCGACTTTTTATATCCACGCGATAAAATATAAACGAGGATACACCGTCGCACTTGTTTGCGGATAACGACCGACATGTATGTTAGGCGTTGTTGCCGTCGTTGCAGATTGGTCATTAGATTGAAATAAAACAAGCGAATGGGTTGTATATGTATCGCAGGAAAATAGCTTTTTACTAGTCAAATACCATATGCCTAGGAAAATAGCTTTCTAATACTCATTCATATTTACACGCTATTTTCCTAGGCAAACAGTATTTGACGAAACTGTTTTAGGGCAAATACTATTTTGTTGTAATTATGTGAGGTTATGTGCTTGCATGTTACCTTTAAAAACTAGTTTTTGTGAATTCTCGGCTATGTAAGTAGAAATATCAGCTTTCTTAGTGTAAGCTCTCCTCCCCACACCAATATACACTCAGGTGCAAAAAGAACGGGCCACCTATTTTTTTTCACTTATGATAATAGCATCATTGCTGTAGCACTTTAGAATAAAGCTTTCGATTCTTTTTCAATGAAAGAGACTATCAGGGTATAGAAAAAGACAGCATATGGTACTTATCAGTTTATTTTATGAAAATGAAATATCAATGTGTGTGTTTTCACCATTCGACTTGATGCTTAGAGAATCAAGGTGCTTATTTTTTCAACTGTTTGTGTATTCATTTGTTTGAGATTTACTGTCATTCCCACTGAAGATTTTGTGTTCATTATAGTTTTAAGTGCTGAAGATTGTGCAAAAGTTGTAGCTCTGGTGGAAGATGGACAAAGCCAGCGATATGTGGCCAGAGTACTTGATGTCAGCCGTTCTACCGTCCAAAGAGTACTTGAACGATTTAGAGAGACCGGTAGAAATACACGGAGGTCGGGATGTGGCAGGAAACGAAAAACTACTGCCAACGATGACCGATTTCTCGTTCTTAATACTCTTCGCAATCGTCATTTGACTTCAGTGGAGACCAGAATTCAACTTAGAGAGGTTCGTGGTACAGATTAAGTGTATGGACAGTTCGCCAAAGGTTACAAGAAGTTGGTTTGAAAGCGTGTAGACCAGCAGCTGGACCAAAACTACTCCGACGTCACCTAGTAGCTAGACTCCAATTTGCTCGCGAACATTTGACTTTGTCTTTGGCGCAATGGAGTACTGTACTTTTTACCAACGAGTTCTGCCTACATTCCCCAGATGGAAGAGAACGAGTATGGAGGCGAACGGGGGAACGATTCGCGGAGTGTACTTTCAACCCCCGGGTTAGCCATGGAGGAGGTTCGGTGATGGGTTGGCCGGAATATCGATGGAGGCATGCACCGAATTGGTCGTTATTGATAGAGGGTCGTTGACGGTACAGCGGTATATCGAGGAGATTTTGGCAAATTACGTAGTTCCATTTGTTCCATTTATTGGTGATGGCTTTGTCCTGATGCAGGATAACGCAAGACTGCATTCAGCGAGGTGTGTCACTGAATACCTGGAGGAAGTCGGTATAGAAAAACTAAACTGGCCAGCCTGTACGCCAAATGGGAACCCCATAGAACATGTTTGGGACATGTTAGGGAGGCGCGTTAGAAGTCATGTAATTGCAGTAACCATATTAAACGATCTTCGTATGGCACTTCAGGATGAATGGCAGAATATTCCGCAGAATGATATTCGTGTACTTATTAGTGGTATGGACCGCCGTATGCAAGCAATAGTTAGGGCTAGAGGAGGCAATACGAAGTACTGAAATGTATTAAAGTGTAATTTTCATTCCTAATCTTTGTTAAGTTGACTGTTTGAAAATGTATTTTCTATATGTTACGCTGACATTATCTTGAAATTCTAATGTCAAATAATTATTGTTCATATAAACTGATAAGTATTATACGCTGTCTTTTTCTATACCCCGATAGTCTCTTTAATCGCAAATCATGAACAGTTTTATTCTAGGTGCTACAACAATGATGCTATTATCCGAAGTAAAAAAAATAGGTGGCCCGTTCTTTTTGAACCTGAGTGTATATATATATACAAGGTGTATCAGAAATAGGTACAAATATTAAATCCGATGGTAGATTACAATATATACTAACTAGAAAAAACATTTCTTTGGCAATGAGATCCTTAAGATATGAGAAAATAATAATTAAAAATTTAACCCAAAAAGTGTTTGAGTACCAATAACAATAAAATTTGAGTTCAAAGACATGTTATGCAAAGGAGATTAAAATAGAAGTGCAAACAAATTTCTTATCACCTGCCACAAACCAATACTATTAGGTAGGTCAGTAATTTCTATTCAGTCTGTTGTTGAAGTTGGCAAGCAGTGTTTCTACCAAAATGGAACATTTTACGAACATTGAACTTCCTGATGTTGTTATTTACGGGGAAGCTCAAGGAAACGCTCTAAGGGCAAGACAAATATACTTAGAGCGACATGCCCAGCGCCGCATTCCAAACAGCCGTACATTTACTAGAACAGTCCACATGTACGGGATTATGGCACGTATCAACCACAAAACCATCATCGCGGTCGTCCAAGAGCAGAAAAAATTGTTAATGTAGAACAGCATGTCTTGGAATTAGCGGAGGAAAGTCCTAGTGATAGCACTAGAAGACTTGCGTTACAAACTGGCGTTTCCCATTCTACTGTTTGGCGGATTTTGCGGGATCAGGGACTACACCCTTACCATGTTCAACGCGTTCAAGGTTTGCAACCAGCGGATTATGTACGTAGGCACGATTTTTGTGACGCAAGAGGGGGTGTTTAATGTCCATAATACCCACATTTAGTCAGCTGAGAATCCACACGAAATAGTGGAACACAGTTTCCAACAACGGTTTTCCCTAAATGTACGGACAGGCATTGTAGGTGATCACTTTATTGGGCCATACATTTTACCTGCTCGTTTAAATGGAGCTCTGTATTTACACTTTCTCAACGAAATCCTACCAGAATTGCTTGAAAACGTATCTTTAGAGACACGACGTAACATGTGGATTTTGCTTGATGATGCTCCGCGTCATTATGCTAGGGATGTAAGGGAATGGTTAAATAATAACTATCCTGAAAGGTGGATTGGACGAAACGGGCCAGTTCCATGGCCAGCTCGTTCGCCAGATTTAAATAGTTGTGATTTCTTTTTGTGGGGCTACACGAAACAGTTAGTTTATTCTACGCCAGTGAACACAGTTGGGGAATTAAGGGTACGCATTGAAGACGCTGCCGATAGGATCCGGCAAGATCCTACCGTTTTCGCAAGGATACGTAATTCAATGCTTCGACGTGCAGAAGCTTGTGTTCTCAGTGGTGGTCGTCATTTTGAACATTTATTGTGATCCACTTTTCACTTTTGAGGTAAACTGTTTTTTGTTTTTTTCAGTTATGTTAAAATTGATTTAAATAAATGATGGGTATTCTGAAATAAATTAGTACTTTTTTAAATGCTTTATGCGTTTGGAGTTTTTCGCTTTTATAATTTTTATACCCCATGATAAAGTGAAAACGCAAAAATTTAATTAAGCGGTAAATGAAATTCTTAAATGCCTTCTAATTACAAAAATGTCCAACTGCTTCAATTAAACCCTGACCCCTCCCATCCGTAGTTTATCACAAGCCAGACAAGTTTTTACGTGTGTGACACTTTGGCGTTACTTTATAATTAGGTAATAACCTTCTACAGCTTAAATGCATTTTCTATGTATCATAAGCAATTCTCAAACAAAATTTTATTTTATTTTTTAATTCAAAAAATAAACTTAATGATTTTTGAAAAATGAATAGTACCATTGAATTCTACTTGAGCCAATCTATTACTGGTTTAAATATGTGTACCTATTTCTGATACACCCTGTATATGTATATATAATAGACAAGGGTGGCTTTAGAATTTTTAACAGCTGGACGCCTGTGTGCCGATTTTGGGAAAGGAATGGGATTTTGTAATTCGATATATTTAGGTTAGGCTAAGTTAGGTATGCTAGCGATTAAACGTATTTCATCTAACCCTACATTCACAATATAGTATTTTTGCTCGGTAATACAGATATATTTGCCTAAAAAGAATTCAGGCATATATTATCTGCCTGGTTAAATACGATTAGCTTAGTCAATTAGAAAAATAAATATTACTTGCAGCTATTTGCCCAGGCATATAGTATTAGTACAGTGTAGCTATTTTCCTCTCTTATTATTCTTCTTCTTCTTCTTCTGTGTATAGGCCAAAGGCCTATTTTCCTGAAATAACTATTTGCCTGCCACATATGCATATTAAGCACATATCAATATGATAGGTTTTCAAGAATTTTTTTGACGAGTTGAATGTTTTTATATCTGTCCAAGAGTTTGCTCAACTTTTAATAGATTTGAAATTTTATAAAAAATCTGTATTCGAAAACAAACATTTAAGTAGTATTATAAAACTGCAATGTCACTCTAATGTTAATCGGTCATTTTTACAAGCTTAAAATTAGGAGCCGCAATTGTTACATATCCGCCTGTTTGACGAATGGATCTTCCTTAAATATTAGAATTTTTAGCAATTTAATGCACAAATCAAGTAATTATTTCGAAAAAAATGGAGAAGAAAAGTCATGTATACTATAATAACCACTTTTACGATATTATTTCCTCAATATCATTATTATATGTATTTTGTAATTACTTGCAGCACAATCACATGAACAGAAAGAAACTCTTAATGCAGATTTTCTATGAACAACATGATAAGCTATTTACCTGTGGAATAAATGACAGCACCCAGTGTATTACCAGACACAGACAAGTGCGACGGTGCCGCCTCCTTAATATAACAAAGCACATCGGATGTACATTATCTGTTTGATGTAATAATGAAATAATATATGTAAGTAAAAAATGATATAAAAGAAAACTATAAACATATATATTGCTCATTTAAGCTCATTCAATGTCTCATAAAATGTGTTGGCGTTTTTAAAATACAGAATATTGATCAAATATCATGATTTAACAATTAAACTTTCTTCTCAAATTTTAAAAACATAAATTTTGTTTTACATAATTATAATTTCCGATCCTAATTTGCTACTTTTCAAAAAATAGTTTTAGTTTTAACAATTAATATTTTGTTTGGCGTGAATGATATACCATGCTGTCCTTTATTACAAAAATGTTGAATCTTTTCCACTCACACCTAATATGAAATGGTAAGAGATATTGCTTAGTGTATATTAGAAAAAATGGAGCAGCTAAGGTACCATATATGAGCGTGCTGAAGGGAAGGCGGGGATTATAAGAGAGCCCCACTGAGATCTAGACAACACTTTATTATCCTGGCGTTCCACCCGCTGTTTAACCATGGAGATTTACCTTCCATATGCTTAGAACTTGTTCACTCGCATAATCCATTGTCGTTTTTATAACTCTTAACTCATTCGATTCCGCTGAAAGAGTTTAAGTTCTTTACTTCGGAATAGAAAGAACAGTGGCGTGCGGTGCTGGAACTAAGAAAAATTGCCCACACTAACGAGATGACATGGGCATTCGATACTGAAGAATAAATAGAAACAAAATACGATATTAATCTTAAACTAATCGATCTGTGTGCGAGCTCTTCCACAGCTTCCTAACGTGTTATTTTTTCCTTTAGATTATATCAGAGACCGAGCTGCTATTAATTGTCCGTAAAGATACATTTCGTGTTTAAAGGGCATGTTTGGAATATCTAAGATTCTTCACTGATGTAGTTTATTAATTAGGGAATTTTATATACGCCTCTGGTTTCTGACAAGCCGAAGAAGTGGATCTAGCAAACCAGTTCGCGTTCTGCTGCGGGTTTTGACATGACTATCTAAGATTAACAGCTTTATAAACAAATACAAGGTAGACCCATTCAGAACGGTAGCAATTAGCTTAATTTTAAAAGGTGACGGTTGTTCGCGAAAACATTGTCTTGAATTGTGTTGTCTTTACTGACCACACGCAGGCCATTCAAATATTTGAATTTCAGGGCAAAAGTACGTATTTAATATTAGTACTCCGGGGCTTGCTTAACTAAGCAATTTTCTAGTAAGAAAATAATTATTCAAATAGAAGGAGATCGGGGAATTGAACCGTGGTTAAAATGCTAATCCCATGGCTCTGGCAATTAAAGAACAACGGTTAGATGCGCAGACAATGAACTTCCTAAGCCGATTCACAGCTCAGTTGATCTGCCTTGATCGCAATCCTGGGTCAAATTCTATAACGCAATTATTGTTTATCCTGGGTTTTAACAGAATCAATCTAACCAAATCAATTACAGTTGAGAACTTTCTACTGGTATCATTACCATTTACGCGATTACTATCGAAAAACAAACACAATGGAACATCGTTTTAAAAATTGATCGTTCATTCAGATTTAACCTAAAGGCAAATATTTCATTCATCGTAATAAACGTGGACGCAAAAAACTAATAGGGCAAGAGATGTTTATGTAAATTTAGTCACATCTATTTGCTATCGGTGATCTATACAATCCGACATCCATTGTGGAGTTAGTTAAATAGTAAACCCTGAAGTTTGTCAATACAAAAACTCATCATTAGGGAGTTCCGTCGTTAATTAAGACTACACAACTGCAATTTCTATTTGTCGCAGCAAAACAAGCTAACCAAAAACACATTAAATTAATTGGTACGAACAACGGAACTGTTCAGTAAATCCCATTCGATTTCTAAAAATGAAACAAAAAATTCGTGTCAAAGGTTGTTTTCTAGGGCAAGCGAGATTATAAAACTCATGAAGTGCATGTTCAATTCACGGAGAAAGTAAATATGCATATGTTGTTAGTCTTCGCACAATAGGTCTTTCAGTACCTTAGAGTGCTTCTTTCTGTATTGCGTCGTCTTCAACCATATCTAGAATTATATGTAAACCTAAAAAACTCGTAGCGTTTCTTGTTGAAAGCCTCGGCGCTCCACCTTTAGATATAAATTAATACACTCATTCAAGTTTTACAAACGACATTAATTATAAACAAATTAATCCCACGCCAAATTAGATCTCGAATTCCGGAATTGTAATTCGATTTTTTAATGCCACGGCATAAATAATGTTCTCAGGTTATTAACGTGCAATTTTGGGCTAAGAGTGTACATCATTTTAATTCTAAATGCCCCTAAAAGCTATGTATAAGGGCACACCCACAAAAATCAATTTCCTGAAGCTGGGCAAACCAAATATAGCCAAATATAAACAGGCGCTCTCGGCCAATTTGCCTCGATATTAATTCATCTGAGTAATTCATGCAAACATGACTAATTACCTGAATTAATGGCAGATTTTTCGTTTATTTACCTTTGCACACACCTACGTGTTCCTCGCAGCGAAAAAAAGTGTTAAGGTTATTGTTTCAATTTTTGTCGAATCAGATATTTCGATTAATATTAATGTCGGCTTTAATTTATTTTAATTTATGTAGCGTTTTTTCCAACTTAAAATGAATTTGTTGTCAGCTTTTTTTGCTGTAGGCTGCGAATGAGATACAAATTTGTTCTAATTTACAAAGAAACTGATTAGTATCTTATAACTTGAGCTCCCAAGATACACACACCTATCGAATTAAAATAAATAATGGAATATCTAGGACAAACAAGTTAATTACTTCAACTCCATTTTTCATTATGCCAAAGATTATGGAACGTGACCTCAAATTAACTCTAAGTAATAATTTTCCAAGTAGTTTTTTATTTTGTTTTCAGTGAGAATAGATTTTCTCCTTAATAACACGAAAGAGTTTCTTAATTCAAATGAAAAAATAATTCAGCACCGTGTTGTCATATAACCCACCCGTGTACTGAACTTGGGACTCCTGATTACGTTCGAATTCGTAAAGGATGATGATTTTATTGAACATTTTGATTAATGAATAGCTTTCTCATTAATAACACACTGCAAGACTGCACAGCTCCTTTGACATTGTAATTTTCTAATTAATTTCTTTCAAAGAAATCACAAAACAATTTTATTTCAGAATGTATGACTCACAGCACTGTTCATTTTCATGGTTAATCTTCATATTTAAATGAAGGATAAAAATCTCCTTTTTAGAATTTCTAAAATTTTCCGAGAATTTTTAATTTTTAATCAAATAATCAATGAGATGTACTACAAAACATAAATTCGTGCGATTGCAGACGGTGTATAAAGGGCCTTCTATTGATTTTGTTTCTCATCACGTGGATTAATGCAGACTCGCTTGTTTCGTTTTTTTTTTTAGAAACAGCCAAACAATTATTAAGCAGATAGTGTTTAAAACAGACTCTTATAACGGGTAAATTAACCTACACCGCCCCGACTAATTAAAACACTTACACGTTTCTTTTCTCATTTTATTCTAAGTATTATTTAATGTACGAACGACAAAGTGAGAAGATCGGACAGAATTGAAAACTAACGGGATCCTCTACAAATATTCACAATCGGATTCAACGTGAGACCCGTACATTACTTTTTCGATTCTACTGCATCGAGTTTGCAAAAATCGTTTACATAATATGCGCATATCGTTTAAAACTCTCTTTTGTTACGCTGAAAAACAGTGTCGGTTCGCGGGTAAAAAATAGGTGAAGTGCTATTATAATAACCCTAATAATAATGTCAACTTACCTAGTTTTTATAGACCAAGTCTATCCTTCTGTCCTTTAATGCAGCAAAATTATTGATTAAGTCTTCGTAAAATGGTTTTTTAATAATTCTAATAAGACTTCTATTTGAATTAAAATATTTGCCAAGGAAGAAAGCCTATCTTGAGATACTGCATTTCTTAAGTACGTTTTTATTCGGCAAGAAAAACTTCTTTCCACTGATGCACTTGTCGACGGAATAGGCAAAACAATTTGTAGGCTTCGGTAAAAATTTCTTTGTTCTCATTGAGATTTTCTAGTAATTCTTGGGCCTGTAGATTGCGGTAACTTTCATCGGCATAAAGAAGATTTAATTCGTTTTTAAGATGCTGACTTTTTGTAAATATTTTGCCATAAAATTGACCTAAACTTTCAAATGTTTTAGACGGAAAGCACTGATCATATTGTTCTGATTTCGTAGTATCAGCCAAAGACATGAATTGTAATTTACCGCAGTCTTGAAACCTTACTTCCATTTCCATTACAATGTAATCCACTACTTCATAAAACAAAATTCTATTTTTCATCTAATATCATTATTTGTAAGGCTAGCGTATTCCCGCTTAGAAATATCGATTTGTGCTATTTCTATTTCCATAGTCTTTTCGAAAAGTCTATCAAAAAAATCGTCATTCCTTTTTCTCTTTAATAGTTCAATACTAAAAATGTGAATTCAAAATTGTTGAAATCGTTTAAAAACAGACGGTCAAAACTCGAACGTGCAGTTCAGCGGCTGATTGCGACCGAATTCTTCACTTGCGCGATTCACCATGAATCTATTGTACATATTGACGTAGGCGTTACCATGGCAACGGAGGTATAAGTGCAGAGTTTAAATACGTTTGAGGCTGACTCTTCACTACAATCGCACGAGTGTTGTAGGTAAGATATTTATGGTCACTGTGTTCACGCTCGCCGGACTACGTTCAAAATTTAAATTTTCAATACAAGGGACCAGAAAAAATGTAATGTGTTTGTTTTCACTAGCTTTATTTTATCTACGAGTATGTATGCCATAAATAAACGACTCCTAATAGGTGTAATGCCGATAAATAATTTGTT
Organism: Limonius californicus; assembly: GCA_014611495.1. NCBI lineage: Eukaryota > Metazoa > Arthropoda > Insecta > Coleoptera > Elateridae > Limonius > Limonius californicus. The sequence continues at coordinate 29,261 of JABXWE010014142.1, forward strand.
ATGTAATTTAAATAAATATTCGCAATTTAATGAAAATTTTAGGTGAAGAGGCACTTTCCCTACTTCACTTGGCGAGCCGCCACTGCTGAAAAAAACTTTGAATCTACTAAAAACAACGAAAGCAATAATTTCAGGTCTAAAACACAGGTAGAATCAGATCGCAGATATTTCTTGCGTATGTCAAATTCTAATCGGCTTTCAACTCTGTCAGATTTTCGCGCTTTTTCTTCTGTACACCTAATAATACGTCCCTAGGGCTGAAGAGAACTCGATTGGAATGCAATAATTGTTTCGGTTTATGTCAAATAAAGAGAAAAATATACAAATAATGCAATTATACTTAAGATTGTGCTTTAAATAAGGTGTGTTTAGAAAAAATAACTAAAAAGGTTCATTTAACCATAATTTCCATCTGCTATCCATTTTAAATTTCGGAAATTCCTTAATAACACTACCAAATTGCAGAGAGGCTATGTATCAATTTTTATCATTTTACAAATGTTCTTTGTTTAAATGAGTGCTGCCTATATAACTATCGTATATTCTAATTTTTGCCTTGCTTGTTGGGCCACTCAAAAGACGTCTGACCATGATAACTCATAATTGGCTTATTTTCTAAGCAAGGAATGCAAATACTTATCTAGAACGTATTATAGCTTTTAATGGTGTAGACATAATATTATAAAATGACTTAAATACAACAAGCTACAGTATAGTAAGGTGAGTGCCCAGTGGATTCCCCGCTTGTTGACCGAAGAACAGAAGAAGTTGAGTCGTTTGCAAATCGCCTCTTCTTCACTGCAGCAATATGAGAGAGATGGATATACATGTTTGGACTGACAACTGATGAAACTTGGGTACATTATTTTACTCCTGAGTCAAAACGTGCAAGCATGCAGTAGTATCGCACCACTCCTCTAAAGTAAAAAACAGCAAAAACTGTGTTATCCGATGGTAAAGTGACAGCAACATTGTTTTGGAATTCTAAATGGGTTGATTTTCTTACAGAATGTCGTACAACTAATACAGACTATTTTTCAACACTTTTGCACAATAGTTAAGTAAGCGATCAGGAACGAACGGAAGAGCAGACAAAGTACTGTTTGCTATAGAGTTTAGTCAAATATCAAAGTTATAGAAGCTGTTCAAAAATGGATACGTATGCAAGGTAACGACTTCTTCCAGAAATGTATTAGAAAGCTTACAGATCGGTAGCGATAGTGCCTCGCTAGAACTACATTGAGAAATAATATACGAGGATTGTTCGACAACTACGTGGCCTAACGCAGAGATGGCGCGAATTCGGAGGGATCTTCTTTACCATTCTGTAGAACTATCCTTTATTAGATTAAATATGACAGTACAGAGCGATCTGTCAATTAGTCTGTTTTAGACAGTTCGCCAAAGTGAACGTCTCGCGTGATTTTGTAAAGAATGGAAAAAACTGAGTTGAGAGCAGTGATAAAGTACGTTCATTTGAAAGGATTAACACCAACCGAAATCAAAGCAGAGCTGGATTCAACACTATTGGAATCCGCTCATTCGTTTTTAATGGTTAAAAAGTGGGTTGCCGAATTTAAGCGTGGTCGTGTGAGCACAAATGATGAAATATGATTGAAAAAGTCCACCGTATCGTATTGGATGACCGTCGAGTAAAAGTGCGCGAGATAGTAGACATAGTGGGTATCTCAAATGACAGTGTGCACAGAATTTTAACTGAAGAATTGGAAATGAAAAAATCCTCGGTGCGTTGGGTGCCGCGGTTGCTCACACCGGAGCAAAAACTGAATCGTTTGAGTGTTTCTCGCTACCTTTGGGCACGTTTTCGCCACAATCCGAAGGATTTTTGCACCGTTTCATAACCGTCGATGAAACCTGAGTCCACCATTATACTTCCGAAACCAAAGAACAGTCCAAACAATGGACACACAAAGGTTCTCCGCCACCAAAGGAGGCAAAAACAGTTTTGTCAGCAGGAAAAGTTATGGCAACCGTATTTTGGGATTCTCATGGAATTATCTTGGTCGACTACTTAAAAAAGGGGAAAACAATAAATGGCGACTATTATGCCAATTTGTTGCAACAACTTAGGGACAAAATCAAAGAGAAACGGCCGCATTGGTAAAGAAGAAAGTGCTCCTTCAAGATAACGCACCTGCCCACAAGTCTGCGATTTGCAATGGTCAAAATTCATGAACTGGGATTTGAATTAGTGTCCAATTCGCCCTATTCCCCAGACTTGGCTCCCAGCGATTATCATCTATTTCCAAACCTGAAAATATGGCTCAGCAGTAAGAGATTTTCGCTACTGTAAATAGCTATTTCAAGGACTTGGATTCATCGACCTACAATGAAGGCATTGCTAATTTGGAATATCGTTGGAATAAGTGTGTTGAGCGAGCAGAAGACTATATTGAAAAATAAAATGTTTTTTGTCGAAAAAAACTCGCGTTTTCTTTGTTAGACCTCGTAGTTATCGAACCATCCTCGTAGTTTTCATCATTTTAATATTGTACTACCCGTTTTTCATAAATACATTTGTGTTTAAATTTGAACAATCCTCGTATGTATCATAGTAGTATAAGCTGAAGGGGATATATGGGATTTCTATAGAGGGCTTAGTGTGAAAATTCTTTATATCTTCTTTGGGATATATTATTATGGTATTAAAAATAATATATAAAGTATTACAGAATAAATTAAACATTCAAATTGTATAAATCTACACAAAACTGCAAAGCAAGCTATACGAATACTATTATAATATAATTTCAATTGTAAGGCATTTTTGAATGCTTATAAAAAATGTATCCATTTTGTTAACTATAAAAACTGTACTGCCATCACTTTTTAAGAGTAAAAGCAACTACAGTACAATCAGGATAATGTGAACACGACCTCTCGAACGGCGTTAAATTATGTAAGTGACTCCCTGTAACTTGAATAGTAAGCTTTTAATTACTGAACAATACACAAGTGAGTATAATCATTTTCTGATGAGAATCCCTAAACTTTACACTTATTGTTTTTATACATATTCATGATTTCCACATCTAGGAGTGTGAGCAGTAGAAGTAAAAAGATGCTGTTCACGTTATCGCGACTGTACTGTATTTACATGTTAACTCTAAAAAAAATACTTGTACCCCTTAATAACTAATTGTATAATAGATTATCACTGCTGGGCTAGAACAGTAACGTTTATTTGTTTTGAAATACGAATTTATGAGATATGTTTAAACATTCTCAAGAAATACATTGTGAATCATCCTTTTTCAGAGGAATCTAAGAAAAATTTTGGTGGTTAAGTGTTCCTAAATAAATATCCACCCCAAACCTTACTAAATGTTTATTACATTCTTGCGACGTTTTCCCTCCCCTAGGTTTAGGAATTTCCTTTATTAATTATTACCCTCAAATTCGCTGTACTGTTAGGAAAAACTTGCCCGCTCTTGTGGATTTTTCTAAGTTATACAGAAACAAACTCTCCTCTAGGTAGTCATTTCCTGTGTTCGCCTAAAAATTCTGTTAATTAGAAGTTTACATTAATTTGTATGATGATTGTAATATTGCTTTTACATTTCATTTCATTTCAATGTGTGTATAGCAGAATTTTTAATGTAAAATGATATCGCGGGAAATATACAAACGTAAAGTTTCCTTTAGCTTTTACGTTTGAAAAACGAAATCCTATTTCAAAATGTGGAGTAGAATTCGGATTAACAATATACAACGAATACTAAAATGTTTTACCTTTCATTTCAAATGCCATTACAAGTCAAAAGATTATAAGGCACTGAGGGAATTTGATTTAAGAAATCCCTAAATTTCACAAATGAATTTCAAGTTTAATTTCCATTTCTTTTAAGTGAATATTTAATGTGGAAAATGTATTTTCTGTAAATATTTTTTAAACTCCTGAAAGCGGCCGGTATTTATTATTCTAAAATAAATGAAGCACGAGTTACTCTAAAAACATGAATAGATAATTTCGTGCCTGGAGGTTTTCAGGGTTTCCTGAACCATACAGTGCAAAATGTTTTAACTTTAATTTCGGAGTTTTCTTATGTAATCGACCATTTCAACAGAAAACTCTTTCACCGTATTTTGTGTGTTCTGAACGCGAACTTATTGTTTAATCGGATTCTCTTTTGTCCAAATTTCGAATCCCCGATCTCTGCGCTCGTTTTACAATTTTAAATGTTTAGTACTCCTACACAAGTACCAGTATGGCAGCTGTCCTATTCTATTTGGGAATTCCGACTTTAACGAGGACTAAAATTAAAATGTTCATAATTTTGCTAAATTATGGCTGGTTTCGTAACATATTGCTTTTTTAATTTTTCCGTAGAAGGCGTGGTTACCCGCTGTACACATAGTCTTACAGTTTACCTTGAAATTTTATTGTATTAATAACCGCTTCCAAATAGAACTTTCTATACTTAATAATTCCATTAGTAACTACTTCTGTACTAATTTGCGGATATCCTCCGAGGACTTACAGGCTGAAATTTAAAAGGTAAAAAAATGCTTAAGGGAATAAGGACGATAATGACACGCTATTTTGCAGTAATTAGTTTCAATGGACGTATAGCCAATAGGGAATAATTTACAGTGTTGTAGTACTTTGGGCATGTTTCTGAATGATGTTTAATTTTCTTTTGGAGCAAAAATGGAATAATTAAAAATTCGGTAGTTATTCGCAAATTAAACACAAAAGCGCTGTAAGGCTCACGAATTATGAAAAGGGCTTAAATTAAAATTTCTGAGAAAAATTTATAGCTGAAAATGCATAGAAGCATCACAATTAAGTTATAGTATATAAGTGTAAATTAACTTACTATTATTAAACAATTATTAAGTAAAATAGCCATATTTTCGTTAACTACTTAAAGCAATTTGAAAGATAAAATCATCTGATTGTATATAAACAAACGGGGCTTTTAAAAATATCACATTCACAAAATGTCGAAATGTTTGTCTGGGGCCTTATTTCAATGTTGTTTTTGCCCGATTGATTCCTTTAAATAATGAGTTTAAGTTGGTTATAAACAGCACGTCTTTTAAATACTCAAGCCCCATGTTTGAAATCTGGCGAACAATATAAAACGACCTACTAATAACAGGGTCACCAAAACTGTCGTTTAAAATTTGACACAGGTGCACCATCCTGCATGAATATGATATTTTCAACATCATGGCGTCGTAATGATGGTGTTGCATAATTACGAAGCATACTGAAGTGAGAGGGCCAATTTCTTGCTAACAAATATTGATGAAACATCGGTCTCAATTAATTAAACTTACATCGAATGCTATTTTATATGCAACGATTTTTAAATAATCCCGTTGCTATAGCAATCGACAGCTGATCATATGAAAACATATCTTCTGTGAAAAGTCAATACCCTTACTTCCAGGATTGCGTAACTTTAGTGAAGGTATGTAAATTTGAAGATAACTTACTTTTGAAAATTTAGAATTCTCTAATTATATTGAAAACAATTCCTTACCTGCGAAATTTCCCAGTATTATTTGGATATAGAGGTCTTAAGATTTTCAAACACAATCCACGTTCAAAGAGGAAGTTGATAACTATTGTTAGCAATTTGTATATTTAGTATTTTATACGGCAATGATGTTACATAATTGAGTTATAATCATATGATTCCTGGGATACAAAATTATACGGGTTTACTAACAACGTACTTTAACGTACTGAAATATAGTAGAATATATTGGGTAGAATGGTTGCGAGTAGAATTTCTATTTGTGCATAGCGCGAGTTCGCTTAACTAAATATTGTATTGAGTGCGTAGTAGGTGAGCTGTCATTCAATTACAGATGTGTGCTTTTACATAATTATCTGAGTTACTAAAGTTGTGTGCTATATTACTATCAAAGCTATATCCTGAGTAATACAAAAGCATATATCGATTTCAATAATGGTCTGTGTGCTCTGACCAGAATGAGAGTCTGTGCTCCTATTTTATTAATAAAACTGCGAGTTCAATTATAACATTTATGTAAGGTATCTATTTAAATAATGGTTTATGTGCCCTTAATCACGATGAAAGTTATGTGTTCCTATTTTATTATTAGAGCTGTGTGGTTAATAATAATAGTTATGTACTTAATTAAATAATGAGATACGGGCCCCTGACTTGGTGACTGCTGTGTGTTCCGATTTTAATATTACAGTTATCTACACCTTAATAATGGTGAGAGTTGTGGTTTTTAATATTGTCTATATTAGATTTGTGTACCTAATAGTAGTACTTGTGCACCTAAAATAAATATTGAGCTGTGTGCCCCTAATTATAGTGAAATTTGTATATTCCTATTTTAGCATTAGATGTATGTGCTCAGTAATACAACGTATGTGCTCAGTAATACAACTGTGTGTATCAAATCAAGCAATGGCATGTGTGGCCCTAATTACGGTGAGACTTGTGGTTTCTAATTTTGTTTTTATTATAGATGTGCGTTCAATGGTAGTGCTTATCTACCTAATTAAATCACGACCTGTGTGTCCCAAACTATGGTGGAAATTGTATGTTCCTATTTTAACATTAGAGATATGTGCTCAGTAATGCAACTGTATGTATCATATTAAATAATAGGCTGTACGTCCCTAATGATGGTGAGAGGTGTGGTTTCCAATTGTATAGTTATTAGACTTTTCAATAATAGTACTTACGTATCTAATTATATATTCAGCTGTGTACCCCTAATTATGATGAACATTGTGTATTCCTATTTTATTAATAAAGCTGTGCGCTCGATAATAGTTCTGTATGTATCTATTTAAATAATGGTTTCATGGTATCATGTTGTATGGACTTATTTTATTATTACAGCTATGGGCTCAGTACTGGTGACGTGTGTACCTAATTAATAATTGAGCTGCGTACACGGTAGCTGTGGTGTGTGCTTAGAGATTGTTATTGAAGCTGTGTGGCTAAAACGAATAGTTATTTGGCGGTAATAACTATTCGACCTTTGAATGAGTTGGCAACTAGTCTATGTTCAATACAAGAATTGGTAGCCAAAGTTTATTTTATGTACGTTTACATCGTATTTCTGAAGCTATTATTACTGATACTTATTAAATAATTAATTCGGCAAAATATATTTGCAAGACACAAAAATTATTTCGTTCGAGGACCTTAAAACTTAACAGCGAATAGCGAATAATTCGCATTTACCGCTTTTATAAAATGCACCAGCAAAATAGAAACATCCTAATGAATCGAACTTCGACTTTTGTTAACGTGATCCCGGAACAAAGGCACGTAACGAGGATTACGGACACCGTTCCGAGTTTGAAATCTGAAGGATGACACTTTTAATACAGTTGAGTGATGAAGAAGTGCTAATGGGTTTGTTAGTCAGCGTTCTCGATATGAAAATGATATGCCTTTCTGGCTGCTTCTGCTGAAAACTGGCGAAACAAAATCGTCGTTTTATTAAACTGAAATGTCGTCCGACAGTTTTGTTCGATTTTTGTTCAATTTGTTCTCTGGACGATGTCACGTTGAGACAGGTAAAATATGCGGTGCTCACCTGCCCAAATAGAGAAAAAGAAGAAACAAACGTGCGGAAAATTTGTAAATATGACACCACAGATTTTTTTGTACTGAAAATGAAATTCTAATTTTATTTTTTTACTTTCTTATAGTACCATTATATAAATGTATTGTGTTAAAAATAATATTTTTGGACCTATAGGAATCCAATAATCTGCCTTTTAGTAATTTGGGGTGTGTATGTATGTATGTCTACGCGGCAAATTAGACTGACCCCAACACAACTATTTTGTTCGTATTCGTCTCATAATAATTTAGAAGCGAAAACGAAAATGTGGACATAAGGAAAGTATTAATTTCTTGAAAATAATTGATTTAGAGATCTTAATGGAAAATTCACTTCTGACTTCTAAAAACGCAAAAATTGGTTGCGTTAAAATATGCCAATAATGTATTATTATAAACCTATTTCTGCGTATATCTACAATATAAAAAATATATGTACCGCTTTAAAAAGCATAAGTTGATATCGGTTCCAATTATAAGGGAACTGACGCAAAATTCGAATAGTGTAAACTCTACAATAACGTTTTACAATTTTTGTGAAAGTAGAAGGACACATGGACTTCCAATTACTGTAGGTCATCAGTTAGACCTAAATTTTTTCAATGTAATTATATGACATGTATGTCCAATTTGTAAACGAAATAACCTAATGAATCCTATTATTTCATATAGATTTTAAAAACGTAAAAACATACAAGGGTTTATATTTAAAATAATTAGAGTATGACCATTGGGCCATATACAAAAAAAGAAGTAGGGGCCACCTATCTAAACGCACCTAGTAGCAGTTCCAATTTCAATTTAGGTGGTGATTGTGAACCTCAGCATGGATGGGAACCGCACATACATTCCAAAACTAAATAATAAACACTATACGGCGCCCGGTCATTCATTCTGTCTAGATTTTGAGTAATCATAATTTACGAGTTTCTTTTTTCTAACTTTTACTTTAAAGTGGATTATAATTTTCACAGCAAATACTTTCTTGAAAACCTATACTATAAATCGGTTTTTCATTGAAGTTATATGATTTTATTTTAATTAAAAAAATTGTGGTACCCTTAAAAGGTATGCACCTTCTACCTTCCGGGTTATGTTAGACTGTTTTACTATCTAAAGTATAAAAAATTCCTCAAAAGAAATATCTTCTCCCTCGGAAAAAATCCTTTAAGTTAGAACAAAGCTGAAGCCGTAACGAATGGTGAGATAATATTTAACGTTTATTACAAACAATTATTCTGCCACAGCCTAGAAGTAAAACTGTAAAACCTCGCCGTGGTTTAGTAACGTGCCGGTTTTAATTTATTACAGATATTGTGCTTAACGTAAGCCTTTGTTTCTGATCTTAGATATACATTAATGTATGGTAATCCTTGAGGAGTTGTAGCCTTCGGTTAAAATGTGCGCAGCGCTTTGAAAGAATCCTTTAGAGAAAAGAATTAGTACGTAAAGAAGATAAAGTTACTGCTTAAATCAGCTTTGTAAAGGATGTTGTTAAACACAAATACAAAATTGCATTCTGTTAACTTGTGAAGTGTGCAAATCTGTATTTTGATAGGATTTTAGACTTGCTCGCCTAAATCCCGCATTCACAGAGTTTTCAATAACTTCTTGCTGCCAGTGTCGACTTTTCCTTATATCTCTGAACTTGTGGAAAAGTTTTTAAAAATATTCCCGGACTTAATTATTTTTTAAAGGCAAATCGATATCCGTATCCCCAATATTGCAGCAGCGTTTGTTGCAACTTTTAGAAAGTATGTCGTAGTTATTACACATTACTGTTCAAGATCGTAATTTTTCTGGCTGCTTACACTATAAATCAGCAAGCCTCAGTATTTTATACCCCGAGCCGGAGCAAACCGTTCTGTTTTACTTTCGAAGATACTATCACAACGAAATTGCAGAGCTGAACTATAATTTTTGTTGACAAGCATATGATTATCATCTACCCAATCAAGATTTGATATGTGGCATAGATAAATTACCTAATAATTGTCGATATTTTCGGAGAAAGTTTCCGAGTTTGTCCAGTCACTATCGCCGTTTATGCTGTTTTTACCTTGTGCAACGAAAACGTGTCGTGCAAGTCAGAATCAGTATTGAGGTTATCGTTAATGCACCCATTAAACGCAATTTTCATGCAAGTTCTTTGTACGGCGACAAAAAGCGACAGCCGTACGTGGAACGTAAAAATAAAGTAAATAATAAATAGTTTAACATAAAAGACAAGACCGTCGATCTCCTTTGTGCCCTTCATGCATACAAAAATAACAGGTGCAGAATTGCTATAGCAGGTGGTGTTGAAACTTTCAGGATACATTTGGAAGACGTCGATGTGCTGCCCTCTGAATAGTACTTCCCGCCCAATTGTCGTTGGGCTTGGAATAAGAAGAATTTCTTGGGAAATGGAGCAAAATATTTTTCTATTGGGTAAACTCAGGAGGAAGATAGTGCAATATAACCCCAGTATAAACTTTAAAACTTCTATCATAACAATCAAATTACCAAAATTGTATCTCCCTGCACAATATTAATAAATATATAGCAAAATATAACAATAGATATACAGAGTATTTAAAAAAAAGTCAGATAATTTACCCACGTATTGTATTCATCCAACCAAACAAAAAAATCTTAATAAACATATGTCGGCAAACCAAGTGTTTCCGAGTTAGAGACGGTTTTGTTGTTTAAGCAATAAATTGCTTTATTGTGAAAAAACGGACAGTAAAAACACTAACAGGTAATTAAATATATCATTTGTCCAAATACAAAGGCCTTATGAGATAAAATTAGGGATCTAGGTGGTCCTGGAATGTTATATTTAATTACCTATTAGTGCCTTTACTGTTTAATTTTTCGAAATATGCAATTTCTTGATGAAAATACTAAATTGCCTCTAACTCTGAAACACTTGATATACCAACATACATCGATTAAGACTTTTTTGTTTGGTTTGATGAATACTATGCGTGGGTTATCCAACGTTCTTCTTTAAAATCTTATATGTATATATTATTATCTTAGTTGCACCCAAAAGACGAATTATTGGAGGCCATGCCATTGCCTATTTTATTCTATATTTATTGCATTTTTGTCTTAAACATATTGTTCTCCGTACAGCAATATTTAAAAACGGTATTGGTATTATCAGTTAATTAATGTAACTATTTTTCAGATAATTCAATTCAAAATGAAAATCGAATCATGAACATTGCAATATCTCATATTACGTAAAACGGTCAACCTGAATCCAAAACATAAAAAAAAACAAAAAGTATATATAAATATAGTTCAACTCAGTTTTAAGATCTATGGGATTGTTCTTTATATGTGTTAAATGGAAAACGTATTTTTTTCAGTTTTGGAGTATTTTAAAGTCACCTTACCCATACACAGAAAACATTGATGAAGATGTTTACCTAGACTTCTGAACTATTAAATAATTATTTAAAATTAGGCTCCTTCAAATACACGCAACGTTAATGAGGGTATATATTCTTAATTAGTTCGAGTCCTCGAACATGTTAAGCCAGCAAATATATGTATTGCGATTCTTAAGATCTAACGCACACAATAATAGAACAGTTATAACAGAAAATATAAAGAGGAATCAGGATGAGCAACCACTACTGCAATATTTGTCCATATTTCATGTTTTAAAATTGAATTTCAAGAGATATTTAGTGACCTACTAAAACAACGCAAAAATTGGAGAAATGTTTTGGTGGGACTTTACAGACTTCTGGCTAATGAAAAATAATTTAGTAATTAAAATAGGTATTTCAAGTATACACGACGTCAATGAGTATGTATACAGTGTGATCATTTTAACAAGTAGGTAGGCTACACCTCTCACATGAAATGTGTGAAAATTTGTATAACACACACATAGTGTTCTTTTTTGTTTAAATTAAATAAATAAATATTGTAAATGTACCTATTGCAAAAGTGTATCTTATTTCCTAGTAAATAGTGTCATTGTAGTTTCTTAGTACATCCAACGTAATTACTTAGATTTTTATTTACTTAAACAATGTAAAGTTTACTAAGATACCTGTGGAATACAAACAGCTGTAATGTACGTGGTTTATCTAGACTTTACAAGAAAAAGTAACCATCCTGTATTCTTAATTAGTTCGAATACACGAACATGTTAAGTCAGCAGATATATGTGTTGCGATTCTTAAGGTCTAATGCACACAAGAATAGAACAGTTATAGGACAGAATAGAAAGATGAATCAGGATGGACAACCACGACTGCAATATGTGGCCATATTTCATATCACTAAATTTAAATTCAAGACATATTTAGTGACTTATTAAAACGAAACGAAAATTGGAGAAATATTTTGGCGGGACTTTTACAGACTTGTGGCCGTAAAATATTAGTCCGAAACACATGTAGCCAGTAAACATATGTATTGCGATTCATACGGCCCATTGCCGCCCAACAGCGGGGATTATACAGTGGGATAAACAACAAGGACGGGAATATTTGATCATATTTGAAGATTTGAGATTCAAATTCGTGTAATGTGCACAAGCTATGTACATCCTAAATATGTTACTTTTAACTATTCTAGATACAACCAATCTTTAATAAACAGGAAAATATAGTTTTGTAAACTTTACTAACCTTCATCATCTTGAAAGTTTTATAAAAAATAAAAATCATTAAATTTCAATCCAACAAGTAAAAATTCAATTTGAAGAAAATACGAACATGCCTAAATCCCATATTTGATTTCGAGTCAGACAACTTTTCAAAACCTCTTTTGGGTTTATCCTTCTTCGTGTTCTTCTTCTTTACAAAAGAGTCGTAATCTATGGCTAATTTTTGGGTTTCTGTAGATTCAAAATATGTTCCTTTAAGAGTATGAAAAGCAAAAATATTTTAAAAAGTGTCATATATTAAAAGCTCTCAGTTCTGTAATATAATAATAAAATATATTTCTTTTTCTTTGTTTAGTCGTTCTACACGCTGGATACAGGTTTCCCTCATGTTCTTACAATTTTCTTGATTTTGTTCAGCTTCGTACCAGCTTAGGCCTGCTGTTCTTTTAATATCCACGCTCCATCCCATCTTCAAACTTTTCGTTTTTTTCCTTGTAACCTACATATCATTACCCTTCCATCATTAAAAATAAAGCTACGGGTTTGAAACTATGCTAAAATAATGTTTCCTTATTGCGTATAAAAAGATCAGGTTTTCATAAAAGTGGTCATGTTCTCCTAGAGTATCTCGTTCCATATAACCTTAAGTTGGTGTCTCAGCTCGTCTAAGTTGTTAGGAGCTCTTGGCAATAATCTTAGTCGCCGGCCCACTATGTCCCAAAGATGTTCGATCGGCGATAAGTCCGGTGATAGTGCAGGCCAGGGCAATATTTGCAATTGTGTTTGTTGGAGGTACGTTCTGGTAATGTTTGCAGTGTGTGGACGTGCGTTATCCTGTTCGAAAATACCATTTGGGAACGTCTGCATGAATGGTACTAACACCGGTTCCAGGACATTATGAATATAGCGATGAACATTCAATGTGCCTGGGACGAGCACAAGAGGTGATCTTCTACCGAAACAAATCGCACCCCAAACCATAATTCCAGGTGTTAAAACTGTATGACGTCTTTCAACAAACTCTAGATTTCGTTTCTCCTCGATATCGACGTACCTTCCTACGGCCGTCATTTGCCCACAAACAAAATCTTGATTCGTCGCTGAAGACAATGTCGTTCCATTGCTGATTCCAATGCTGCCGCTCTTGACGACACCAATAAGCCTAACAGCCTTGTGATGTGTAGTTAAAGCCGTTGGAATGGATGGTAGTATCGCAGTCCAAAAAAAGAGATTCTTCTGTAAATTGTTGCCATTGACACGCGGCGGTAAAGAGCTCGCATTCAGTTTACAGCAACAGACCTTTTTGTTTGAAACCGGTCTCATGTAGCCATTCTTCGAAGAAGTTGATCTTCACGAAGATTGCTGCTACGTGGAGGTCTACCAGCTGGACGATGTCGCTGAATGCCTTCTTCTGACCAAGCAGACCCTATTCGTGCAACTGTAGTGTGGTGCCGATTTATCCTTCTACCAATTTCACGAAAGTGCAGTTTCTTTCATGCCGATAATTCGACCTCTATTAAAATCGGAAATGTGGCCAAAATTTCTACGTTGTTTTACTGGAGGCATTTTAAAACATTAATTCTGTCACAAAATGTAACAAAATCTCGAAACAAGTAATTAATGTTTCCTGTATATTGTTTTGTTTCTAAGCAACAAGTTGAAGAGATACAATAGACGAACACCACAACCGCTTGATTTTTTTTAATGGAAATAGTGGTCATTTCATACGCAATAATAAAACATTATTTTAGCAAATTTTCAAGCACGTAGCTTTATGTTTAATGGTGGTGGATTTCATATGAAACTGAGCATAAATAGATGTATGAACATCTACTAGCATACTTCTCAGTTCTCCTTTTGTCTTCACTATTACGTGTGTATTTGAAATTCCTAAAAAAACCCAAAACAAATGGATCTATATAGGGAAACCAGTAACACCTACAAAGGAAGGAAAAGTGGTCGATTGTTTAAAAATCGTCCGTCATAATTGTGTTAGGGAAGTAAAATAGATACGAATGAGTATGCTGAAATTGCACATCTGAGCTAATTGAAGCCATATTAAATGCGCCAAAGATTTTCACTGAATTTGAAATTAATTCGAACAAAGTTGTTCCTGATTTCAAAGCAGTATTAGACAAAGTAGCTTAATTGGAGAGAATTATAGATAATTTCAAAAGGAATTCAAGAAATTTTGAATTAAGTTCAGAAGGTTTTAAAACAACTTGAGATACTTTCATCGATCCCGTTTAATCCGTGCTTCTAGCTCATTTCAAAGAGCCTTCGGGAGCTCTTAAACTTATCTTAGTAATATTCAGGTAGTTCAAAGCCACCTGCAGAAACTGTTATTGATTTCGACAACAATGTTCTGATCATTTCGTTTGATTGATGCGCTTTCAAAATCTAAGGATGAAGTGGTTATAATAAATTATTTAAAACTCGTACATCAAATAAATGCTTATAATTGTTCTGCAATAATGATTATAATTTAACTAATTGCTGGAGCGTTTGAAATATATTTTAAACTCGTACAGTGATTTATGATACGTCAGTATTTTATTAGCGAAGTTTCGATCATTTCCCGAGAAGGACTTATTCTGACCGTTGTTGTTGAATAGAGAAGTATTGAGAAATGCCTGCAGCATCCAGCAGTAAATTTATTATGGACAGATCCCACGTGACACGTATTTATACGACTACGAACTACTTCAATTTTTTATGATAAAATGTCAAGATGCTTATTAATATAGAATTAGGCGCTACCAAATGTAGAAGTTTTTCGAAAGCCGGAAAAGTTCGAGTATTTTTGATTGTATTAGTAGACATACATCAAAGTCAAGCAACAAAGACGGCCATATTTTTGCCTGTCGAGGTCATGGTAAACTGCGAAATCCACTAGAAACCCGGGATTCGGCAGATTCGTAAAGACAATTTGCAAATTTCCTGGCAGTTGCTGCTCCTACTATACTGGTAGGCCCAAAAATTTAAATTGAAATTGTTAAACACGGGATCCTTATGCATCCTGCACGGTCACTTCAGCGAGGGCGTATTCTGTATGACTCTGCCAATTTTCTCCTTGGTTGATCATCCCTATCGATGTGCTTTCAACCATCCAACATGAACAAATAAACTGAGTGCCGAAGACGTAATGTGCGCATACGTTAGATGTTAATAACTGCTAACTAATCCCTAATGTTTCACTGCATCATTAATTAGCGCTTCACCTTCGCATTTCGGCAAATAGTCCGTCTACTTCTGTAAATATTGAAGTAATAGAGCTTAAGACACTTAAGACTCCTTCGAGCAGTGCGTACTTAAAGCTTGCTGGGTATTATGAAAATTAAACTACTTATTTTAAAACAATTTCCTAGCAAACTTGAACGGTTGACTTAATCGCGGACTTCCTCTCCGACGTTATAATTAAATGTGTATTAAGGACAATTAGACCAAAAGGTTTTATTAACACAATAAAACCGTACCTGTGGAAATAGGCTCTAATTTTTCGCCATGCGCTATTTAATCAATCCAATTAGAAAAAGTAATGATGCTTGCTAAAAATAAAGTAATTAAAGAAACGCTACCAGAACTGTATTAATTTAGACTCGCATTTAAACTCATTACAATTTAACAAGCGAGAAATTTCCACACTGTCTGTTGTGTTCTGGGCTAAAGGGTTGAACCCGCGGCACCTCCATGAATTAATCCAAAGATTATTACAAATTTCTATTATTATTTGAATATTTAATTTCTCCTTCTTGTTGCCTGCTAAAGCATATATTATCATGTGGCACCTACATATATTAAATGCTTCAGTAAAAAAAATGGATACATAATTTTAATAAAAAATCGACTATCTAGCGTAAAAATCATACAAGCGCTCAAATTTTATTAGATATATATATATATATATATATATACAGGGTGTCCCAGAACTAAGGGGCCATACGATAACAGCAGAGATACAGGGTGTCAAAGTTAAATTTTTATTTTTGATTTTTTCTAATAACTTTTGAACAAATGTAAATATCTCAACAAATTTTGGAAGCTGGGGGTTCTTTGACGTGAGAAATTCAAATGTTTAACTGTTTTTCTGTTACGTAGTAGAGGGCGCCACCTACGGTACTTTTCTACTCTTTAAAACATCATAACTTTTTTGTACTTCAAGGTATGATCTTTTTTCGCAAAGATAACGATTTTTCAACGTTTTCTACGTAAAAATGATATACTTTATTGTTGTCGCTACTAGTAGCCGTTTTCGAGTTATTTGAGTTTTAAAGTTTCACTGCATTGAAATCTTATGGGTATACAATTTGTACTTAGTCAACAAAGGTGGCTGTGGCTGTTTCCATGCCACGCGATCTGACAATTGCTATTGTTAGTTCACTTCTTTTGTTATTTTTGATGTAAATTTTTTAAGATGAGTTGTTTTAAGTAGTTGTTAAGTTGTGTAGTTTTAATTTCATTTTTTGTACAAAATTTACCCTCTTCAAAATGGCCAATTTAGCAACGCTGAATTAAGAGATATGATTTGCGTTTACATGCGTCCCATGGGAACAGCCACAGCCACCTTTATATATACAGGGTGTCCTTTA